>CAUYPK010012059.1:0-53673 GCA_963574355.1 Loris lydekkerianus | reverse complement strand
AGACAAGATTAAGAAGGAAATCACCAAATTTTTGGAACAAAACAACAATCAAGACACGAACTACCAGAACCTCTGGGATACTGCAAAGGCAGTCCTAAGAGGGAAATTTATAGCACTGCAAGCCTTCCTCAAGAAAACGGAAAGTGATAGTACTTTTAGAAATGCTTTATTAGTTTGGTTGATGACTCATGGCTTGGGGACTTTTGAAATTTTATACAATTAGGGATTATAATTTTTAAAAGACATACAAAAAATCACAGGAAAAGGCAAAGGCAGTCACTAGAACTGCTACCAAAATGCAGAATTAAATAATTATAATCTTAAATTCAACATTTTCTATGTAGAGATCTTTAAACTATTAAAGATTTAATTTTGAGAGAGTATCTCTCTCTGTTGCCAGCATCAACTGGCAACAATAATTGTTTTTTTAACTATTGTTCCTGTACATGTTACATGGAAAATGTTTTCCTGTATTTTTAATATTTGACTTACTTTTAACTGTCTCTGCACAGTAGAAGATGACCTCTGAGAGGCCAGTTATCTTTGTATGTTCATTTTCTGCTGCGTCCACAGGCCTACAGCAGTGACGGGTACATAGTAGATGCTCAACAGATCCTCACTGATGTGAGTTACAGATGTCACTTGCCTGAGATTATGCAACTAGTCAGGGAATGGATTATAATTTGAGCTCATCTAGCTCAAAAAGTCATGTTCTAAATGATGGTATATTATCTTCCGAGATCCTTATTTTGTCTTTTGACAAAGTGCTATTCTAAATTAGTTATGAAATGACCTTTTTAAATTTTCCTTGCTTATTTTAATTTTTTTTTCCTTTTTATTTCCTTGCTTTTTTTTTCTTTATTGAGACAGAGTCCCACCCTACGCCCTGGCGTCATAGCTCAGACTCAGGCTGTGAGCCTCCCACTGCCTCAGCCTCCGGAAACCACTGGAATTACAGGTGCTTGCTGCAGCACCCAGCTGCGCTTTTTAAATTTTTTTAGTGAGTTGGGGTCTCACTTTCTCTCAGGTAATTGGCTTGAAATGGCTTGGAAGCTATATAGGTAAATATCCTTTTTTAAAAAATTAGCAGTCTGTACGTTTACATGTATTTTTTGGAACAGTTTCAGAGAAAAAGTATAGAGTCCCTACACCCCCATCTACCCATCGCCTCCACCATCCAGTTTTTCCTTTTATTAACATTGTAGATTATTAGGGTGGTATTTCTGTTATAGTTGGCAAGCCGGTATTGTAACACTGTTACTGGCTAAGGTGTATAGTTTACATTAGTCTCCATTCATTAGTGCAAGTCATACAGACGTTTGTAACTCGGGGATTTACTATGATAGTCTCCATTCGTAAGTGCAAGTTGTATGTAAGTTGGATGTTTGTAATTTGGACACTGCCTGTATAAAAGACCAGACTGCTGTGCATGAACTGAGAAGTTGCTGTCACAAAGGCTCAAGTCAGTTCTCATGTTGTCAGTTGCATAATAACACATTTCTTGTGTTATATTGTATTATACCATGCTAATTAATAGGTAATATACATACATTCAGTAATCTTTGTTAATCTTTGCTGATAACAGTGTCTGTCACACAAAGCTGACAGAAGTTTTCACCTATGGCGTGGATAACCCTCCTCTGTCCTCTATAGCCTGCCATTATTTTATTTTCTCTTTTCATTATACACTGGAGAAGGTAAGCAGTATATTTCTGTTTTAGGATTTGCTGTGTTTAATAAATGGTTGGTCCATGCTGTCCTAGTGGCATTTAGAAAATCTTTAAACAGAAAAACGCCAGGCTTTATCTGACAAGGCACTTTGTCAGTTTCTTGTCCCACAGTTGAGGATAAACAAGTGGCCGCGTCTCAGTTCTGCTGATGGGGGTGTTTAGTAAGTAAAGCGGCTGCCGTGTTCCACTGGCTTTTCTTCATCCAGCCCCGCCCTGCCTCCTGTCTTACTCCTGTCCACCTTCATGGAACATGAGCTATCGATTCTGCACTCTTGATGGACTTTGCCACATGAAATAAAAATTATCAGAGACTTGAATGATATTCACTTCTTCTTTTCCTTGTGTAAAGTTCCTTTATTCCTGTTCTCTATTTGGCGAATTTTTCCTGTCTTTTTTTAATCTGGTCTCTGCAGATAAAGGTACCACGGTATTATTCATCCAGCCCTGACAACTCAGGGTCTTCACTGATACCTTTCCGTGTTCCAGATAAAGACAATAGAATGAACAAAGGCTTCTGTTAATTAGTGAAGTATTGGAGTTCTTATCAGCTTGGATGCGCTGCATCCGAGGTCATAGGCTGCATCCTCAAATAGTCTTGTCTAGTCTGGGAGGTAGATAAGTAAATAGCTATTTGCAGCACAATGAGTACATGTTATGAAAGCATATGCCTGGGGGGGAGCCTGTTTCAAAGTTATGGGGGAAACTGAAGTGTGTGACTTAAGCTTAATGTTGGTGTTTGGTGGGACCTCATGGCAAAGAGACAGACCAATCTGTAAGGACAGGATGATGCCAGGTTGTAAATTATACATTGTTAATTTCAAGTTGAAATCACAAGGAGTCTGGGCTCTGTTGAGTAATTAATTGGTATTGGAATCATCAAATGTTTTTAAAATGCAGAACAAATGAACTTGGGTTTCTAATTGTCTTCTGAACTTTGCATCGTATCCCGTAGACATCTCAAAAGCTCTTCAAGATCAAAACCGAACTTTCTTATCCTCCCTTCCTTGTCCTTCCCTGTCTTATTTATGAGCCTTGTCATCCGCAGCAGCCAGCTAAGCGACAGATCTTGTGGTCATCTTCATCTCTTTGTCCTCGATCTCATGGCCAATGGGCAGCATGTCCCGGTAAGTCCTTCCGTGAATGGCACTGCAGTTCATCCCCTGATCTCCATTTTTAATCTAATCATTTATCAATTTAGTGCCATTTAACTACATTAATTGTTCCTCGGTACACAGAGGTCAAGTATTTTATTTTATTGTTTCAGCACATGGGACTGAAGTGCTACTAAATCTTTATAAGCTCAGAGTAATATGTATACAAAATGCCTTTTAAGAACATTAGAAACAGGTTTGGTGTGGTGGCTCGTGCCTGTAATCCTAGCACTCTGGGAGGCCAAGGTGGGAGGATTTCTTGAGCTTAAGAGTTCGAGACTAGCCTGAGCAAGAGCAAAACCTTGTCTTACTAAAAATAGGAAAAAACCCAAAAAATATTAGAAACAGTATCAGCACATTAGAAAATCAAAGGATGGGCACTGTGCACCATTGAAACCTCTCTCTGACTTTGTATGTCCCTCAGTGATCCTCTCCATTATATTAGTTAGGATTAGGTTTGGAACTGTAGCTGTCAATAATAGTGGCTTAAACAAGAAAATAGTTTGTCTCACGTCCAAGAAGTCTGGAGTATACCAGTCTGTCCATTATGTCATTAAGGATATATGGACTTTCTGTTTTTCTGCTCAAATTCCATCTTTTAGATTATTTCCTGGTACAAGATAGCTGCTAGGACTCCAGCCATTACATCAATGGAACAATCCCTAAAAGAAAGAACAGTAGTTAAGTAAAAATTTGCTGTCCAGCTAAGTAATTTCTTATAAAGTAGCCTTTATGAACACCCAACACACCATTTCAACTTCATAGATCACTATTGAGTCACAAGGGCCTTGCAGGAAGGCTGGGAAAAGTCGTCTTTGCTTTTTCGGAAGACAATGTGCTGAACTTAGTTGGAGTTCTATCATTAAGGAAGAAAAGGGAGGATGATGTTGGTGTAGCCAGCTGGGGCAGAGGGTTTAGGGGGGAGACAAATAGCTCTCTGCTCAGGATATATAAAACAACCCTCTTGATATTGGGTGAAATAAGCCTGTTGTTACTGCTACTTGTGGGTGTTTCAGGTCTAAGATACTTAGGTTGTGAAGCTGGCATTCTAGAAAGTATCTTCATTAAGTAAACTCACCTTCCCACTTTCTACTCTCCTACCTGTCAAGTCATGTAAAGTGTCAGACAGAAGCTCATAACCTGAGTGTTGCTCTTCACAGAAAGGTACGAACACAAATAAGGTGGTGACAAATTGCTGCTCCAGGAGCTTCTACTTGACACACTGTATAGATTTCGGCAGCTTACCTCAAAGCGATGGTTCTCAACCCACAGATCAGTCACCTTGAGAGTTCATTAAACAGACACATAACCGGACACCAACTCCCACAAAGGTTCTGTTTTAATAGATGTGGAGACCACTCCAGGGATCTCTAAGTTAAAAAAAGAATGTGATTCTGTTATGCATCCTTAACTGAAAAGCATTGCCCTCATTAATGTACAGCATTTGAATACATGCTTCCCAGGAGATTAGCCACCGTGTAAAGTCATGTGCTCCTGAGTTATTCAGAGACAAAATTAGGAGATTTTCATAAGTGATCTGGATCAACATATATGAATCCTGACTTCTCCATCAGTGTAGTCTCCCCATTGAATTCATTTTTATATCACTTACTTTTTTATTATTTTATCAGAGTATGTTGGGATTAGGGTGATCTAAGGAATAAAATCTTGACTTCCATTTCTACACTGTTCTTTTATTTTGAAATGCTTATCTCTTCAGACGGTTTTACAAAATCTCATCTGATAATCATCATGGTCATTTTATGGAGCAGAGAATTGAAACAGAAAATCGTACCTTTAATGCTCAATTTAATTGAAAAGCATTTAAGGGATTCATATAGAAAAGCAGCCAATTTGTTTGCATTTCCCCACTTTCATTTGTGACTTATTAAAGAACACAAACCTTGTGAAAGATTGAATTCCAATGACACTTCTATATCCCCCACCACCTGGGTCTCACCCTCCCTCTCATCTCAGGCTCTTTCCAGGAACCATAAATAAAACTCACAAGAACCACACCTAAGGATCCAACTTGCCACTCACAGAATGATCCACAAACTCACAAATGTAGGAAGTAGCAGTTAAGTTACTGCCCTTTTTAGGTGAAATTTTCTTCTCTTATATATGCCATATCCCCCTCTGTGTGGATGATTTATTTTATTTACATGTAAATAAAGGTAGAAAGTAGAAAATAATGTGACCAAGACAGAAAAGTAAAAGTTATAGTGACAGAACGATTTCCTTGAGGTTTTTTGGTTTGTCTTTTTTGTGAGACAGAGTCTAACTTTCTTACCCTAGTAGAGTGCCGTGGTGTCTTAACTCACAGCAACCTCAAACTCTTGGGCTCAAGCCATTCTCTTGCCTCAGCCTCCCTCATAGCTGGGACAACAGGTGCCTCCCACAATGCCTGGGTATTTTTTTTTAGAGACGAGGTCTCACTCTTACTCAGGCTGGCCTTGAACTCATGAGCTCAAGCAATCCACTCCACTCGCCTCAGCCTCCTAGAGGTTTTTGCTCAGAAGTCACCACTGCAGGCAGGCCATCCCTGTCTGCTCTGTCAACATCATCTGCCCTGCACACCCTCTGACATTTCCTATTCCCTTTTCCTGTTGCATTTTCTCTCTTATAACAGATTCTGTATTTTTGCTTATTTCCGTTATATAATTAGCAGTATCTTCCACTAAAAAAGTAAGTTTTATGAGAGCAATAATTTTCTATTTCATTCCGAAATCCCTGGCACCTGGAATGCTGCTTGGGCACAGAGGAGGTGCTGGATAAATGAATTTAATTGAATAAATAAATGAAAACACATTAGAACTTAATTGTCCTAGCATTCAGTTTGATTATTTTTATACCACTTGTTAAAGTGGTGTCATTTAAATAAATATATTTTGAAACTAAGGCAGTGCTTGGGCTGACCTTATAGTCTATCTTGCTGCTATTGGGACTTGTTACAGATGCCAGTTTTCCCTACATTTAGACAAGTTTTGATTACTTTTTGCTTGGACTAACTGTAATTTTCCTCTCCTTGGGTATCCTCTTAGTTTTTCTAGAGACAAAATTATAGTGAGTCTCATTAAAAAAAACAGCTTGATGTTACAATGAATAGATTCACTTCTATCTTGGATTAAATTTTGTTCACTGGAACAGTACCTGCATATAATACAATCTATCATTATACAGATAGGCAAAAGATTTTGTTATATTTGTAACCAATGATATGAAAATGGGGCCATTATTTCAGGATTTATGTTCTAGAATCAGAAGTTAAATTGACAAATTTGCAGTTTATTATAAAACATGAATTTCTTGAATTGGTGTAATATTTAAGTACTTCAAACCGAGTTATCCCTGTAGGGTAGGAAATGTTTTTATAGTGACAAAATCACCTTTAGTTAGAATAGCTTAGAAACTCTAATTGAAGGCCTAAAATAACACTGGTATTTAGCTCAGAGATGCAACTATTAAATAGTAATTACTCCTGAACTTGCTAAGAGTTTTCCAGGTAATGCTTCCCAAAGATGGTGGAATAATGTATCTTCTTAGCTTAGTTACCTAAGTTAGTGGTTTTGGAGCAAATACAAAGTCTTTGTCCTGTGGCTGTATCCCATGTAAGGTTGCTTCATACGCATTCTGAGTCATGTCCCTTGGAGACATATGAAGATTAAAATCATGAAGTCAGTTGCATACCTTAGC
The DNA here is from genome assembly GCA_963574355.1 of Loris lydekkerianus. Classification (NCBI taxonomy): domain Eukaryota; kingdom Metazoa; phylum Chordata; class Mammalia; order Primates; family Lorisidae; genus Loris; species Loris lydekkerianus. Next base: position 47,096 of record CAUYPK010012059.1, on the reverse strand, counting down.
CTGGAGGCTGATGGCTCCAGCTTGATTCAACTCCATAGCCATTTTCGGGATTGTCAGTTTCTAGTAATGACTTGGTTTTCACTTGTTTGCTTGGGCAAATTCAATAATTGTTAGTTTATATGCCTGAATTATCAGGTATTTGTCAAGTAATATTTGAAACCCCATGACAGTATGAGCCAAAACTATAAGAACGTAAACATTGATGGGTTGTAAACTCAGAAGTTTAGGTGTTGGAGTAACAAAGAAGCATTCCAAAAATATGGCAGAAGATAAAAAGGGACCTGGTTCTACCTGGTGCATTCTGTCGGCATTGGTATAGGTAGGGTCAGGGATATACTGTAGTTATGTGGCTGTCTAGTTTTGGTTTCTATGTAAATAGAGAGATAATTTGAGATTAGGTTCTCCATATCATTACAGTTTCATTAATCACCCAGTCATTCTGTCTCATTGACTTTAAGAGCTCTTAATTCATTGAGAGGGAAACTTTATCTTATATTCAGCAAACCTCTTCTGTACTGCTGGTTCAGCTTCTTGATATAGTTCAGTTGCATTAATCTGTCTTACTTGCATCTTGCAACTCCTCCCCCCAGAAATGGTTACACAATTTTGGAGGATTAGAAGCTGGGAAAACAGCAAGACTAGCTTGATTATAATCAGAAACTGATTATCAAACCTTAACTGCCTGCAGATCAATTTCTTCTTTGTAATTATCTCAGCAGCTCAATGGAAAATTTCTCTATCCTAATTAGAAGATAAATAATATATAAAGATGTCTCACTCATTTAAAGGGTATAGTTTGATTAGTTGTCTCATTAGTATTGAGTAATAATAAACCAAATTTTGATTCCCTTTTGAATTTTAATATATGAAAATAGCTTTAAAGAAAGGAGAGGTAATTATTTTCCTAAACTATCAATTTTTCATCAGTGTTTAATTTAGAAAATTAATGTTTAATACTGAACATAATATAAAACTTGAGCCTCACAGAGGACACACTGGGAAGCGGTTACTCACTTGATGAATTTTATTCAAACATTACAAAATTGGGTGAAATGAGCTTTTTATTGTCCTGATTAGTTATAATTCTCTGATTGTGTTTAACAGAAGTGACTTAATATGTTAGTGATTCAAAAAGTCTGTATTGCAGTGGATTATTAGGTTTCCTACAAAAGAAGAAAAGGATAGTTGACCCTATGATACTGGGTTTTTAGTCTTGGGTCAGAGTCAGCTAGACTATGGTCAGAGCATAACACATCAGGATTTGTCTTCAGGAGGAAAAAAAGCCAAAGAGGGTTGTGAAATTTAGAACTTAAAAAGAACCCTAGAATTTATTCAGTCCAGCTCCTACCTCCATGTGTGAGTAGCCGGATGGGTAAAGTGACTTGTCCAGTATCACACAGCTGGTTCATGGCAGATTAAGGCTTGAGAGTGGGGCTGCTGTGCCTTACTATTTTTGTCCTGTTTCCTGCTCCTTTAATAATTATAGGGATTGGGAAATAAAGGCACTTTTCTCTCTCTACTTCTTAATTCCTCTGCCATTCATTAAAAAAAAAAAAAAAAATGGTGATCTCTATTTATGTAATGTTACAGGTATTTGGCCTCTTTTCTAGTGTCTGAAACTTGAATTTTTCTGCATCATTCTTAAATAATGATAAAATGATGTAATTTTTTTCTTTTAATATATTCACACATGTAAAATATGTTTTCCATAGGCATTTCTAGATAGAAGATTATCAGCAGTGTCTCCTAGGAGATGAGTTTAGGAAATACAGCACTGTTATACTTAACTGTGTTTGCATTCATATTCATATAATGTGACCTGTTACTTGTAGGTTTTCAGATACAGTATGCAGACGTGGTGACAAGATGACAATTTAAATAGCCAGTTAAATATCTTACACAGGAAAAGTTAAGTGTAGAGTGTTTTTAAAAGAAGAGAGAGATGGCTTTTCAACCTTTTCATATGTAATTTCTTTAATGTATCATCAGGAAGATGATTTTTTAAGTAGATAGACCTTAACTCAGAGTAAATTCATTTCAAAAAGAAGTTGATGACTTGTCAAAATCCTGCAGGTCTTTTAGGCTGTATTGTCTCACAAAGCAATCCTAATTTTCTTCCACGGCTGAGGATAGTCTAATTAAATGTTCTGTATTGCTAACCTCAACAAAAAGAGTCTTACCCTACTCAACCTGATTTGCTGCTATAGCTTTTGGATTCTTGATACTAATTTTGGCTTTTGGCTAAGAAGGTCACAAGAGGGTACATATCAGATACTGTTGTTGTGACATTGCTCATGCTGAATATTGTTTACTTGGTGAATGCGTTGGAAGGAACTCAAGTCTCGAGAACTAGGACTGTCACGATATGCGCCTTGAATTGGTGAGGAGGGAGCAGTAATACAGCAGAGAACCTCAGCAGCATAGGGGCTTACAGGACAGAGAAGTTAACCTCTGCCTCGTGTAACAGCTCCAATATGAGTAGCCTGTATCAGCACAGCAGCTCTGCCCTACAGGCACTTCGGAGATGGATTCTTTTCTTTCTGTTGACTTCCATCCTTGGGGTAAGGGTTCTTTTTTTGTTTGTTTGTTTTAGGACACCTGTAACAATTACACAGGATTTTAAAAAGCTTTTTTAAATACTATTGACGATTATTATTGTCACATCTATTGATATTTATTGTATTACAAATTAAAGCTGAGGAATTTTAAAAACATGATTTTATTTTACTTTTCATTTATTTTTTTGAGACAGATTTTCACTTTGTTGCCCTAGGTAGAGGGGTCATGGCTCACAGCAACCTCAAACTCTGGGGTTTAAGCAATCTTTTTACCTCAGCCTCACAAGTATTTGGGACTACAGGCACCTGCCACAAAGCCCAGCTATTTTTAGAGATGGGATAGCACTCTTGCGCAGGCTGATCTTGAACTCCTGAGCTCAAGCAATCCACCTGCCTTAGCCTCCCAGAGTGGTAGGGTTATAGGTGTTAGCCATTGCCTGGCTCATAATTTATTTTTAAATGACAATAAATTCTTACATCTGTGGTCCCCAACTCCTGAGCCGTGGACCCATAGTGATCAGTCACCTGTTACGGAGACTGCATAGCAGCAGGAGGTGAGCAGCAGCAGGAAAGCACATGAAGCTTCACCTGTGTTTACAGCCAGTGCCCATCACTCTCATCACCATCTGAGCTCCACCTCCTTGCAGATCAGCAGCGGCTTTAGATTCTCATAGGAGCGCCAACCCTACTGGGACCTCCGCACATGAGGGTCCAGGTTGTATGCTCCTCATGAGAGTCTAATGCCTGCTGATCTGAAGTGGAGTGAAACTAGCCCTTGGTGCCAAAAAGGTTGGGGACCCGCTGCATTAACCTATCTTTTCCTATGAATGGCTATTTTATTTGTGCATGAAATTTTCACATTATGAATTGGTTGTTTGAAAATTGCTGTTTCACTGAGTTGTGAAATTCTTAAAATGTTTACACATGCCATTACAGAATGTTAAGAACACCTTGGTTCATTCTTCCACTAATCTCCGCAGAAGAATTTTTTCCTGTTGGGAAGATGTAAGGTTCATAGTGGCCCATAAAAGTACTAATAATATTCCCTTGAACGCTTGAATTTTATCATTGGCAACAAATATTATCTTTTGATTTTCTTGATATGTTCATTTTTGAGAAAATGTCCACAAGTACTCAATTCAAAATAACCACACCTTGTCAGTTGTACTTTTGTATAAAAGTACATAGAGAAAAACATTGTCTAGTTCTGTCTGCAACCCAAATGAGAATCACAGAAGTGCTTTCCCTCAGGACTCCCAGCGTGCCTGGCTGTGCCCCAGACGTGCTTTGTGTGCGCCTCTCATCACTCAGGTGTGCCTGGGAGAGGTTTAATGAAGTCAGTGATTTTTACTTCTTCATTGAGGATAGTCTTAAGTGCAGCTTTTCCTTCTAATTGTGCTGTATGGTGGTGAAGAATACAATGATGCCTGGTCAGTATTGTGCCACTGTCTTGTTTCATGTTGAAGTTTTATACCATCTGTAGAGAGGTCAACATCGCAAAAAAGGCACCGGTCATAACATCCTACTGTTTTTGTGAAGATAGTTTTGACATCACAGTTACCTGAAAGGGTGTCAGGAATCACCAGGATCTGCAGATGGCACTTGGTGAAGTGCTGGTTGAGGCCCCGTCAAGCAGGGTGAAACTAGACCCCCATCTCCTGTGGGCTCCTGCCAGCTGGAAAGGGGAGAGAATGCGGAGGAGGCTGAGACAGGCTGTCCAGTTGGTAGTCACACTTCCAGCTATAAGTCTATTACCTTGGAACAAGGAAAGAACAATATTTTGGCTCACAGCTAACATGTGCTTGTGGGAAAAATAAACAGCCAATTTCATCCTTTTAAAATCATTGTTTTGTTTCTACACCTCCACCTTACTATCTTTCTCTCTACCCTGAATAAATGTTCAGTATTGGGACAAGAAGACCCATCTGGACATGGTAATTATACTTTTACTACCAGCCTCTGATGGCTTTGAGGAGGTGGCTTGACTCAGGAGCCCTCATGAATCCCTGTGTGGAACACACAAGACTGTTAGACTATTTGTGCTGGTCCCAGATTGGAACAACAATATGCAGCCCAACTCCTTGGAATAATTTTTGTTTTCACATGACTAAAAATGGACTCCCTATGATCTAGCAGTTCTACTACTGTGTATATATCCAAAGGAAAGGAAATCAGTGTTGGAGATTTCAGCACTCCCATGTTTGTTGAATCAATATTCAATTTATCCAAAATATGGCAGCAACCTAAGTGTCCATCAATGAATGAACAGGTAGAGAAAATCTGGTGCATACATGCAATGGGATACTATTTGGCCATAAAAAATAATCTTGTCGTTTGTGACAGTGTGGATGAGCCTGAGGACATCATATGACGTGAAATAAGCCAGCTGTGGAAGGTTCAGTGCTGCACGGTCTCACTCATGTGGAATTGTAAAAAAAAGAAAGTTTATCATAGGAGCAGAGAAAATGAAACAGTGGTCATCAGAGAGTAGGGAGGAGGAAAGTGAGAGCAAGATGGGGGCAGGCACAGCAGTCGGAAAGTTGGTTAGACAGGAGTAAGTTCTAGTTTTCTACTGCAAAGTGCTGCGGCCATGGTTAACACACAGTAAGATGTATGTTACCAAGTGGCTAGAGGAGAGGCTTCTGCGTGTTCTCACCACACAGAAACAAATGCATGAAACCATGAGCACACTGCCCTGATAGGGGCAAGATACGGCTTTTATAAGTAGCAAAACTTCAGATTTTACCCCGTGACAGGTACAATTATAACATGTCAATTAAAAATAGACTCCCTGTTGTCTCCAGATGTTTCTATCAGGGGATCTTGACATTAGATTCTCTCCCTTCCCTTTCTCTCATCTGTCTGTGGCTCTCATTCTTCATCTTTTTGTCTATTTGACAAAACTGTATCGTGAAATAGATGAAAATGAAATTCCTGGAAAGCAGTCATTGGATTGGAAAATATTGTGCAGGGAGGTTAATGCCTTGCTCACACGCAGCTGGGTCACGGTGCAGAGACGCGCTGGGACTTTGCCAGCACAGTCAATTCTCTGTATGGTGTTTGTAAGGTTAAAAACGAGCCTCACAAAGCAGTGCTTGAAACTGCAGTGCTTGGTATCCTGCCTGCCCTCTAGAAGGAGCCCAATGAGCATCAGTTCACCTTTCATCACTTGCCTGTGTTCATGGATCTACATTGTTCTTGTTTATAAGCAATATCCTGTGACCCGCTGCCTTCTATGTGCTTAGAATTCTTTTTTTTTAAGTGCACTGTGGATTAGGAAAATCAATACTGAAGAACATGAAACCACAGGGAAACATAATAGGTGCTTTTAAAACATTAGAAGTAATTTATGGACTATAGATATTTCCAAGAAGCTGCAGTTCTGCAGAGAGGAAGACTCCCATCTGCTCAAAATGATTTCTGGAGGCAGAAAACCAGCACACTAGAGCCTGAGAGATGGGGCAGGTGGCCAAAAAGAAGAGGGGGGAGATGGGATGCCAGACAAGGGGCCTGAGGAGCTCAGGTGTGGTGATGTGAAGGAACGGACTGCACAGACCATGGAAGTTGGCCTTGGGGGGGGGGGGGCAAGGGATGCCTGTTGGGAAGAGTCTTGCACAGTCATGGACAGCTAAGCAAGCAGGAGCCTGGAAAACCCAGCACAGAGGCATTTTACCTTGTTAGTTGGAAATGGGGGGGGGGGGGGCAGGTTTTTGAGATTTTTTTTTTTTCTTTTGGAGAGGAATGCAAAGAAAAGGGTGATTGGGGAAAAAAGATGTTATTAGAGACAGGACTCGGTCCTTCAAACAATAGGCAGTACACACTCTTCCTTCCATAGGGCAGTCCCTTTCCTGCATCTACAGACTCGCTGCCTTCTGCGTGTCCTTCTGGCTTGACCTACTGTGACACCTCCTAGGGTTGTCTGCCCCTCCCTCCACTAACTCCCCACCCTCCAGGCCACTGTGGTTTGAAAGCATCTCCACAGTTCTGGTGTTGCCCGGGATAATACTACAAAGTGGGGCCTTTAGAGACAATTAGGCCTTGAGGGGTCCTTCCTCCTTCATGAGATTAAGGCCCGAATACCAGAGACTTCACATTGCATTTGGGTAGCTTGTCCCTTTTTGCCCTTGGCGGTGTGACAATGCAGCAGGAACAGAGGCCGAGCACCTTGATCTTGGACTTCTAGCCTCCGTAACTGTGAGGAGTAACTTTCTGTTCTTTTTTTTTTTCAATTTCAGATTGATAGAAGGGTGAAATTAGGTTACATTATTTGTGTTTGTTAGGTCAAGTCCAAGTCGTAGTTGAGCCCTTCACCCAGGAGGTGTTCCGTATCCCCTTACAACATGCCATTAGGTGGGAGCACACCCTCCCCCCTCCTCACCCCTCCTCCCCCCCTCCTCATCCCTCCTCCCCCCCTCCTCCCCCCTCCTCCCCTCCCCTACCCTGCATTTGACTGTAGTTTTGTGTTCTTCTCTATTGTTGGCGTGTGGTTGTTCATCTTTTGGTTTCATATTAGTACTGAGCACCTTGGATGCTTGCTCTTCTATTCTTGTGATACTTAGGAGGATGCTTTCTAAATCCATCCAGGTGAGAACAAAAGATGTCAAATCTTCGTCTTTTTAAGGCTGAATAGTAATCCGTGGTATGCATATGTGGCATTCTGTTATACCAGCATGAAACGGACTAAGACAATATCTTTTTTTCTGTGCTATTTCCATGCATCTTATGTAATACCTGCTGTACCCTGTAGTGTATTACAATTGTTTTGGTCACCCAGGAGCTGGACAGTTCCCTGAGGTTAGAGAGCTGGTACATTGTATTTTCATGCCTTGTAGAACTTGATTCATGTTAGCTACTGAGTAAATACTTTGAGAAGCATATAAATGAAGAGGTTGCGATGATGTTAGCAATCTTGGCTACTGCGAATAGTGTACAATAAATATGTGAGTACAAATATATCTGCAATATACTGATTTCTTTTCCTTTGGATATATACCCACTAATAGGATTGCTTGATCATAGAGTAGTTGTATTTTTAGTTTGCAAATGTGTTTTTAATAAAACTTGTTAAAATTACATGAACATGGCATCTTATTATTCACATAAAATTTGTTCATTGCAGAAAAATTATAGCTACGATATGTATAATTTAATAATAATACAGAAACGTAAGAAAATAAAAGTTGCCTGAGATAAACATAACTTGGAAATCATCATTAATTAACTTTTGATGAATGCACTGCCAGGCATTTTCAATGTGTATGTCTAAAATACATATCTACTATAAACATAAGGTACACTGTATACTGCACTACTCAAACTACTGCTTGTACTTTGAGTATAACTTAAAATGCGAGCATGCCTGGTACACTGCCTTAACTCCTCTGATTTTCCCATGCGAGCATGCCTGGTACACTGCCTTAACTCCTCTGATTTTCCCACAGCTGTGGTGGACAGTTCACCCACCTTTGACGGTGCTCCCTTACACACAAGCTGGGCTATATTACTGCTCTGCCTTCTTCAAGGCTTCAAAGTCCCCTACACACAGGAAAATACAACCTAGAAATGTGGGGAAATTTATACCATCACCCTATGGAAATGGGAGTTGGTGAATAAACGCCCCAGCATCCTGTCCTGCGTTGGGCCGTTATGGGACACATGGTACCTGGTTCTAAAGGGGCTCCCCAGTGGGATTAAAAGGCAGCTACGTTCAGCAGTAAACAGCTCATTCTTGAAAACTACATTGGATTTCCTCCCTCAGGGTCTGCTTCCAGAGAATCCCATACTAAAAAAATGTCAACCTCATTTTATTGAACAATTAGAATTCTTTTAATTTTTCACACTTGTTAAAAGAATTGTGATGTCTTTGTATAAATGTCTTTATGGCTCTAGTTAATTCTTTGTTTATAGTAAATGCTGGGTCAAGGATATGTATAATTTAAAAGGCTCTTGACTCAGTGAGTAGGGCGCTGGCCCCATATACCGAGGGTGGCAGATTCAAACCCAGCTCCAGCTAAACTGCAACAACAAAAAGAATAGCCAGGCATGTGGCGGGCGCCTGTAGTCCCAGCTACTGGGAGGCTGAGGCAAGAGAATTGCCTAAGCCCAGGAGTTGGAGGTTGCTGTGAGCTGTGTGATGCCACAGCATTCTACCGAGGGTGATAAAGTAAGACTCTGTCTCCATAAAAATAAATAAATAAATAAAAATAAAAAAATTAAAAGGCTCTTTATATACGGGGTGGTCATTCAGTCCATGTGCAATTTTAAATTGTACACTGTCTTAAATTACACATGAACTTTATGGCCACCCTGTATGTTACCAAATTATCCTTTGGAAAGGTTATTCCAGTTTGCAGAGGGTTACGTAGTTTTCCTACAAGTGTGTAAGTGACCTTTAGGCATTAACCTTTTTAAACATTTGCCAGACTCTTGGATAAAAATGGCTTCGTTTTGATCTGTGATTTTTCACACATGCTTTTGGTCACATAAATTTTTTTTTAATGTCTTGCCCGTCTGTATCCTCTCGTGTTGTTCTCATCAGATATTTTGATGTTTAGTCAATTTTTACGAGCTCTTTGCATATTGGAGATATCAACCCTTCATCGTATGTTATGAAATGTTTTCCTACATTCTCTTTGGACCAATTTTGTGCTTAGTAATGGCCGCTCTCATTGGCTTCATTCCAGACTCAACACTGGCGTGCATGTCTCTTGCCCCCTGTGCTGACATTCTCTCCAATTTCCCCTCCCTGTAGGTCTTTACACCTCATTTTCTATCATCATCTTGTCTTTCCTACATCCGGTTTCTTTACCCTAATTCCTATTCCAGTTATGGAATCCATTAGTCTGTTGTGCTTTGCAGTGATTCTAACTAGGCCTAGAGGAGAGTCCACATCAGAATGGGTGGGAGAGGTGGCTTCCAAGCACCGTGTTCCCCAGACTCTTGAAAAGCACAGCCATGGTATCACGGGGGCTGTCCTGTGTAGCGCCCCTCAGCTGTACACAGGCACAAAAAGTTGGGGACCATTGACTGAAAGGTTTAAGAAGGCATGGAAATGGTGGTCACATTTTCTTTCTCTGTTTCTATGTTAAAACTTTTTCCAGATACTGGAGTCTTAAGACCCTTCTCCAGAAACCTCCTACTTCTGTAAGCTTGGCAGATCTGCAAATTATTTTTTTTTTTTTAATGGAAGAAAAAGTATCCAATGTGCTCAGCCCTACTATGAAACTAATTTATGGCTTTCCTATGAAGGCTGTAACCCAGTTATAACCTAAGAATAGGGGAAGGGGGAGAAGGAGGGGAGGGAGGGAGAAGGATAGGCAGAGGGAGGGGGATTGGTGGGATTACACCTGCGGTGCATCTTACAAGGGTGCAAATTACTTTTAAAATTGATCTCAAAATGTGCTATAGGTACATGCTAGACCAGGTATTGAAGACCAGCTTTCTTTTTAAAGCCTGATTGATAGGAAAGGCTACTATCTTTGTATAATGCCACAGGGTCACGTCCAAATTACATTCCTGCATCAGGAGAGCTTCCAACGCTAATGCAGGTGCCACAGGCCTCTAGGGAGGGGTTACTGCTGTGCTTTGTAGATTTATAGTCACATGTCTGTTGGCCCAAGAAAGGAGGAAAGGGTGACTCTCGTGTTCTGGGAGTGCTCTAGGCTGCTCACTACTAATCAGCTTCTTCAGGCTGAGGGACATCTGGCTTCCTTCTTTTCATCCCCAAAACAATTTGTTTATTTAAACTCACAACACATGAAAAAGGTCTTTGCATCCACACTAATTTTACAATATGTATTAAATTAAAACTGGATTAACATCTTAAATTGATTTTATATTCATTTAAATGACACAGTTGGATGTTTCTTAAAGGTATCTTTTAAAAAAAAGTATCTTTAATGTGTCTATAAAAATAATGTTAACCTTTTTATTTCTAGTGGTTTTGGTGAATAAACACATCTTAAAGTTGGTTCCTAGCCTCCCAGTGACTTTGCAATGTAACTAAATATTACACGTTCAGCTGCTGACCTATAGTGATGGTTGTTCTGTTGTAAAAAAAACTAAAAACCTGTATAAACCTTAATTGTATAAATTTAAGAATAAAATTTTAAAATATAGTATATATGACCCTTTTACTTCTTGGTAATCTCAGGGTTAACACATATATTAAACATTTAAAAATGCACATGAAAAGGGAATTAACCAAAGATGTTGAGAGGTGATCGCTTTTGCTATGATTGAGCTTTAGAGTGAGATCTCAGCTTCCCAGACCAAGCTAATAGTGAAGCAGCATAATTCTTACCTGGCAGGAAGAAACATGCTAAGCCTTTGCAAAAAATAAGTATTTTCCTACTATGGACTAAATTTTGAAGGAAAAATATCATGTGGAACTTACACATTGGACTTGAGACAAATATTTCTGGTATAAGTTTGTTGCAGAACATAGAAGCACATCTCCTGTTTATTTCCTACAATAAAATTGTCAATATAAGAAAAATGAATAAGGTTTAAATGTGACTCTCAGTTTTTTCAGAGTAGTTTTGGTGGAAGTACTTTCAGAGTAGTTTAGAAATCTTTCCAGTGTTTCTAAACAAAATTGAAAGACCTTACTCAGGACTTAAACTATTTAGGGAACACATATCTCCATATCCCTTGACTGTTCATTGTATTAGCTGGGCTTTGTGAAACCCCGGTAGGAGTTTTAATGGAAATAGAACAAAATGAAATTTACCTCTAAGATGGTACAGCTCTAAGATGCTGACTTTAGATGAAGACCCACACACCTTTCACATCTTTGAGGCAACTAAATGTCTTTAATGTTTTATATGATTCATGTTCTTTTGTTAAATCAAAGTAGTTATTAATTCAAAGGAACTACTATTCATTCTGCTGCAGTTATCTACTGATTCTTAGAGAAAAAAGAATATATATGTATATTTGTAGTTTTATTTAACCATTTAGCACTTGCTTGATTGATCAGGTATCCTTTTCTCTGGCTTCAACTTCAAAATCTGTTCTCTCTTGGGTGGTGCCTGTGGCTCAGTGGATAGGGTGCTGGTCCCATATACTGAGGGTGGCAGGTTTGAACCCGGCCCCGGCCAAAAACTGAAAACAAAAAATAGCCGGGCATTGTGGCGGGCGCCTGTAGTCCCAGCTACTCTGGAGGCTGAGGCAAAAAAATCACCTAAGTCCAAGAACTGGAGGTTGCTGTGAACTGTGATGCCATGTCACTCTACCCAGGGCGACAGAATGAGACTCTGTCTCTTAAAAAAAAAAAAAAAAAAATCTGTTCTCTCTTTAGGTTTGCATTGACATGATTATTCCAGAAGGTAAAGTAAAACGATCAGACCTGATCCATTTTTTTGACTTCTGTTCACAATGAAATGTCTATAGTTCAGCTGATTTAAAAAAGAGAAAAATAAGAAAGCTGACAAATGAGCAAATTTCCAACTGAGCCCCTGTAACACCTGACACAGAAGCAGGTGGAACAGATGCTCCTGAAATACAAGTCAGACGTGCACTGGACAGTCTTTGTGCTGGCTGAGTTTCCCTGCAAGGCCCTCAATGATGTGAGCTTAGCCCAGGTGCTGCTGCTCACACTGGCTAGGACCTGGGATGAGGGACCCTCCCAGGTGCCTGGGCCTTTCAGCCCTAGAGCAAAACTGGGGCTCTCCCCCACCAACCAAGTGTTAAAGGCTCCAGAGTGCTACTGGGCCTGGCCTGCTGGGCAGACTGTGTATCTCTCTGGCATTCAGCCTCCACTCCCATACTAGCTATGTACAGCGCCATCTCTCTACCCTTTTCCCCTCACTCACCAACAGGGGAAAAAAAAAAGACTTATCTATCCTTCTCTTTAAAAAAGTATAGAACAAATAGCAGTCAAATCTTATATATATGGTCAAAATGCAAATAAAGGTGACCTCCAGCAGTCCTTCTGGACTCCCTCCTGGTCTGGGGTCAGGTTTGTTCTGGGTAAGAAGGGCCATAGACACCTCCCCAGGGGCCCTCTTACTGATGGATCTACTTGCTACTGAGTTGTCACAGGTGATGTGTCTGGAAGCAGATGCACCTAATACAGGGTGGCCATAAAATTTGTGTGCAATTTGAAATAGTACACGAACTTTGTGGGCACTCTGTATAACGAAAAGTCTCATGATACAGTGTTTAGATTAAGAGTGTCACAGGTAGTTTCTCATCCACTATGATCTGGCCTGTCTTTGTCTTCCTCAGATTAAATTGAAGTGCGCTGTGTGATTTAATAGCTGTTAAGCACCATTTCTGGGGGGTTGTCTTATGATGCTGTGTTAGCTTGGTCTTCCATGACAAAGTGCCACATACTAGGTGGCTTAAACACAGCAGTTTATTTCTCACAGTTCTGGAGACTGGAGTTCCAGATCTAGGTCCAGCGGGGACCAGTGTCTGGGGAGGGCTCTCTTCCTGTTATGCAGATGACCGCATCCTGTCTTCACTTGGGGTCCTCTGAGTGTGCACACGTGGAGAGAAATCTCTCTCTTCTTCTCATAAGGCTACCACCCCTGTTGGCTTAGAACCTCACCCTCATGAGCTTATCTAACTTTAATTACCTCCTAAAGGCCTTATCTCCAAATGTAGTCATGTTGGGGATGAGGGGTTCAGCACATGAACTTGGAGAAAACACTTCAGGAGTCCATAACAGATGCAGAAAGAAAGTGTTGGTATAATCCCTGTTGACCAAGGGGGGAAAGGTAGAAAGTGAACTTGGGGGGTCTTGTCAGGGATGGACCATCATGGAGCTCTTTAGTAATAGGAGGCGTGGTAGTCCATCTGGGCATGTGAATTTATTCTCTAGAGTACGGGCTTTGGGGGTTATTTTATAACCCTAAAATTCAGTGCTTTTTGGTAACAAGTCATTTGGGGAAATCAGTTCTAAATTCCCCTAAGGTTTTTCTGTCACCAGTCATTCTTGTAACCTAGTAGAAGAGCACAGTTGGCCTGGGTTTGATTTTCTACCTTCTCTGCTTAGCAGCTGGAGGAGCCATCAGTTAATTACTGTGCCCCTCCGAGATTGTTTGTCTACAAAATTAATTAATGATACCTTGATATAATCAGAATGGAGGCTATACACACACACACACACACACACACACACACCACACCCCACAGCAGCTTAGATATGAGAGAAGCAATAGGAATTTGCCTCATGCAGACAATCCAGAGGGGAGCAGACCAGGTAGGAGACCTCTGACACCAGCCTCGACAGAAACTTCACTCTCAGAGCCAAAGGTGACTGCAGCGGTTTTCATTCTCTCTCTCTGGAGACTGCTCTAGTTTTCATTAACTCTGGGCCTCTGATGGGACTGGACAAAGGGTGAGAAAAACTCATTTACCTGAAATGTTAAGGGTACCATCCCAAAGTGGCACGCACAGCTCTGCTCACGTCTCTTCCACCAGAGCCTAGGCATGTGGTTATGTGACATAGGGAGGCTGAGGGGAGAGCACTGGCTCCAGCTATTGTCTTCATAGCAGTGGTTATTTTGCCCCAGATGGTCATCGTAAAGATCAGAAATAATGCATTAATTCATTGACATTTAATTGTGAAATGTCATAGTAACCAAGTGTTCAGCAGGGTGTAAATACAAGTGTACCTGGTAAATACAAAAAAAGACGGAATCGCCCTTCTTACTTTCTCCTGGCACCTTCCTACTGGCTGGGTGTGGTCCATGGTCTCAGCGCATCAGCATCGCCTGGGAGGCTTAGGGATGCAGAATTTCATGCCCCAGGCCACACCTACATTTTCACAATTGGTGAGGCTCCAAACTGGTCTTTTGTGAATTTTTCATGGCATCTACTAGCTATATTACTTTGATCACTTACAGTGTTACTGTGAGAATTAAATAAGATAATAATACACATTATCTATGTATACCTGTCTGAGGAGAAATGTGAATCAGAAATTAGTAGAACAACAAAATTTCCATGTCGGTATGTTTTTAAGATTTCCAACCTTGATAACATTCCTTGACATTGGCATTCTATTTCTAGAATACTTACCATGCACTGTCTTAGGTGCAGAGCGTTTATTATTTAGGGAGGTTCTAGGTATACGCTTCTAAATTGAAAGTTTTGGGTATATTTTTTAATCACCGTTCCTCCTTATGATGTCTAAATATTTCAGCTTTTCATGTTCTTAATTATAGTACTATTCTTTCATGGGCATGATTGAATGTCTAGATTTTAACATCTAGTGAATAGGCAAATGATTCTGAAAAAGGTACCTAAAAACCTAGAAATGTTTATCGATGGAGAAAAGGAATAAATGATAACTTCATGCTACCAGTTTAAAGAATTTATACCTACCATATTATAAACAGCCATTCAGATTCATGTACCAGTATTGAGGCTGTAAGAAAACCAAGAGAATCTTCTCATGGACTTTAGTATTCTCCTCTTTAAATTGGGAAGGAGATAAAGACATTCGCACTCAAGTGTTTATAGCAACCCAGTTTACAATCACAAAGATGCAGAAACAACCCAAGAGCTCTTCAACACATGAATGGATTAATAAATTGCGCTATATGTTACACCATGGAACCCTCACCCATAAAAAAGATGCAGATTTTTTGTCTTTTGTTATAACTTGGATGGATTTGGAGAACTTTCTCCTAAGTATTACAAAAATGGAAAATCAAGCATCCCTTGCACTCAGTACTAAGTTGAAACATGTTGATTAACAACAAGGGACATGTATGAGAGAAGAATTCAATTAAATTTAAGAAGAGGGGAGGAGGTTTGGTAAGTTCCCACCTAACAGTTACAATATATAGGTAAATGTCACACTTCCTGGGTGAAACTCACAACTACAACTTTACCTTATAAACATGAACACTGTAACCTAATTGTACCCTCAAAGTAATCCAAAATGTAAAAAAATAAAGAAATTGGGAACGAGATTTGTTGTCTCATGGTGTTTTAGGACCATAGCATGAGATCCTAGAAAGATGTATCGTGTTTATAGAAAGAGATGTTAATATCAAGCGTTGTCACAATGAAGATATATGTGAATATGTATATGAAAGAACTGACGTTTTTGAAACGTTTAAGAAGCTTGCAAGCTGAGCCGGGCCATGGCGGCTCCATTAGCTTCTCAGTGTTGGGGCCCTGCTCTGGCCTCAGGTGGGCAGGAGCCGGGTGAGAGACAGATATACCCGCATGCTGTATCTGCAGGTCAGTCAGGGGTCGGGCACATGATGAAAGCAGCCTGGGGTGAGGCCCATCTGCACACAGGGGAAAGCCTGGGTTTTAGGGAGAAAACTAATCAGCCAAGAAGCTCTGAATCAGAAAGGGAAGCTGTGAATGACAGATTTTCTGGGTCACTGAGAGTTACACCTTTGCTCTCCTGCCTGTCACTGTGTAGAGATGCCTGCTGCATCTTCAAGGGCAAGCACACCTGTGCCTTGGGGGCTCAGGACTGTTAGGAAAGTAACACTGGGCCTTGTGTTTCTTTCCGTGTTCTTTTTCATTAGCATTCAGTAAATGAATGCTGAGCTGTCAACTTGGGAGCAGATGATGGGGGTTAAATATGTGCCAATGACATAACTTTCCCTCAGGGACTTTCAGTTGGGGAGATAATAAGCAACATTATCAGAAGGAAAGGTAACAACTAACCTTGGTACTATACTTTAAAATGGATTTTGGTGCCTGGCACCCATCTTTTAAAAATATGCATCTAGATGGGTGTTTAAAATCTCTTTGTATCTATATTGATATCCATGGTACATAGAAAAAAATGATCACATAACAAAAAAATGTTCACATCAAAATGTTCATTATGAAAATTTAAGTTATTTTTTCTGTTCTTTGTTTTATATATACATCTTTCTCAATGGACACGCATTATTTATCTAACTATGAAGATACAGGAGCAACCTTTCGAAACCTCTTAAGTATTTGACAGAAGCGGAAGAGACAGATACACCTGTAACTGAGCCACGGTGAAGTTACGTGCCTGGAGATCACATGATACAGATAGTGTTGAATGGGCCCCACGTGGCCAAACCAGCACCAGGGTTAAGAGCTCCACAAGTTAGAAAATATATAGCACTTGAACAAAAGGGAAATGTAAAAATTCTGGGACACTCTTAGATATAGGGGATGGCATGGCTCGTTACCTCAGTCTGGCTCTCTCCACAGAGGTCTGGTTAGATTTTATCAGGCTCAGAGGCAGGGTGCCCAGCGGTTCTGCTTGGGTTTGGGACCAGTCTGCATTTGATTTTCAACTGTGGACTGCCTAGATATTTACTAGTTATTAATGGGCAGTTATTTACAGAGTCAGGGCCTTCATTTACCTGTCTATAAAATACTAGTAGCTACTGTACAGATCAAATGAGTCAATATGCATAAAATCCTTTAAAATGGACATGAGGGCTCGGCAAATACCAGCTGCGTGAAGCTAATCACCCTCCTTCTATGGTACAGGGCTGAGGAGGATATTGGGAAATTAAGCATAAGAAATATACAGATGTGTATCACATGTGTATAGATGTTACTAGAAAGTGCTGATAAGTAGAGGAGGAATGAAAAGGAATTACCAAGTAAAAGTAAAAATAAGAGAACATTCATGCCAGGATCATCGGATGATTCGTCTGTTTAAATCTATACTCATCCTTTCTTGGGGATCTCAAATGTTTGAGATCTGTGTGTACACTTAGATTTTCTGTTGGATTGTACTTTGTTGAAAAGTAAGCAATTGCCCTCAAATTAAGAATAATTGTTTTGCCATAAAAAACCTTAACCATAGGTCAACGGGTGTGGATGTGCGCTGTGGAGGTTGTCTGAGGTAGCGGTTCTCATTCTGTGGGTCATGACCCCTTTGTAACAATGAAAATACATCCAAGGATGCTTTCTTGACAAGGACTCTGAATATGAGCAGAACTCACTGGCTAAGGGCCCAGGCCTTCAAGCCAAACAGCAGCTTAGTTAAAGGGGACGTAGGGTTTAGACACGAGGAAGCTGTTCTGAGCTCTAACACAGAAGTATTTATGAGCTGCCCTTGGAAAGCTTAGACGTGCAGGAGAAATGCTCAATGTGAACAGGTGCTAAAGGATAAAATTTTAACAAAAATTTCTCTTGGGATAAAAGATGCTTCAAACAGTGGTGAGTATGCTTATTACTTTAAGAAGATACCGTAAGGATTTTTTTTTTATTATTAAAAAAAGGGAAGAAGGAAGAAAGGAAGAGAAGAAGGGAGAGAAGAAGAAAAAAAAAAGAAAGGAAAAATAATCCTCAAAATGTTTTAGATAAGCAGTTCTCAACCTGTGGGTCACGACCCCTTTGGAGGTCCCCTGCATATCAGATATTTACATTACGACTCATAACAGTAGCAAAATTACTGTTATGAAGTAGCAACAAAAATAATTTTATGTTTGGGGGTCACCACAACATGAGGAATTATATTAAAGGGTCAAGGCATTAGGAGGCTTTAGGAAGGTTGAGAACCACTGGTCTAAGGTGTTCTACAAAAATAAGTGTCCCTGCATGTCATGGAACCCTGGGAAAGGTATGAATATTGTTGCTTTGTAAACATTGAGTCTGAGGAGTCTCAGTGTAGTTTGTACTAACTTCAGCATTGTTTATTGATAGCAGTGAGGTGGAGGATTTACACCTGATTTCTGTGAGACCCCTGCAGAGCTCTGCTCTTGAGGCTGGTTATATAGCAGAATATATCCAAGTAACCTGCAAAATATAAAAAACACCAGCCAGGACTGCACCCCAGAAGCAGCCTGAATATTACCAGCTGAGTTTAGAAGATTACCCAGAAAGAATATATGGGGTGATACTAGTTGCTTTAATAACGTCTTCATCGTTGTTTTAAGTCCTTTAGTTCTCACATAGGTAAATTATTGAAATTCCAAAATAGGGCACAAGAACCTATCCTAAACCTCTCTTGTCTTCTTATCTGTGTTCCAAAACATGTAAAATGTGTTCGTCATTTCTTTACAGACTCCCTGGTTGTGGAATACAAGGCACTGCTGGTACAACTACCCCTATCAGGTAAGCGGCTGCACCATCTGGGTTTTTACACACCAAGTGTCTTCCTGAGGTCAGTTTCATGGTTTCCAGTGGGTCCCAACAGACTGGGCAGCCAGTGTTTTTTGGCCTACTTCCTGCTGACCGATAATGGCCGTGACTTAGTAAGGATAGTAACTTATATGTTCTCAGGGAAGTTCAGAATCTAAGCCCAATTGCGTTAGCAGATGGGGAAAATCAGACGTGGAACTGGAGCAGGCACCTGAGTTCAGTTCACTTTGTGGCCTAAGAGTAGCCTCTAAATCCATAGATCAAGTACCATTTCCTTGAACACAGGAAAATGGGTTTGTATCTTTGCACGTGGGTGGATTATTCCTGCAGCTAAAAGAAGCATCATTGAAAATGAGATTAAAATGATATCCCAGAAAGGGATCATTTATATCTCTGCCCACTGACATTCCTTTACAGCTTTCCATGAACTCAATAGTATTAGCATGTATCATTATACTCTCCAGATAAGTTCATATTTGCATATCAAAGCAATGACTTTTCTAGAAATTTCTATAATTATATAGAAATTATATGTTATATAATAGAAGCAAATGCAGCTAGTTATTTTGGTGACAAAGAGACATGCGTTATAATTTAATTTTTTAGTTTGACGGGAGTTCTTTGGGGTTGTCTTTTTGGAGCAATCAGGTCTTTTTTGGTTCATGTCCTATCTCCTCTGTTGCACATGGTGTCACAGAGTGGGATGTGAGGACTGGCACTGGACACTCTTTGGACAAGTCCAAGGCAAAAGACACACTGAGCTGAAAGTCCAGTTTGTATTTCCATCTCTTTCAAGTAGTTTATTCAGATTAGAAGAAAATGTAAACGGGAAACAGAACATGGTGAGAGGGAACTGAGCCTTGAGGGGATATCTGACAGCACCTGAAGCAGTACTGAAACCAACCACTGACTTTATACAACTGCAATTCTCAGGCCAATTGCTGTTTCACTGCCTTACATACTTGGATCATTGTCATTTAAGGATCTCTTGGTATCCTGTAATGGCTAAATCCATGTGCATCTAAATTTCTATTTATAAAAGTACATTAAAGGCTTCTAGAAATCGGATCTGGAGTATTGGCATGGCAGCTGCTGTAATGCACTGCCGTTTATGAGGTAAATTCTGTCACATGAACGGTTTTGAGACAGATGCCTTATGAAATGTAATACCTGCTCTTCTTTCTAGTGCTGTGGTCCAAAATAACTTCCATGTTCATGGCTGGAGCTGAGAAATTGCTTATTTCTGAGAAAATGAGTTGCCACCGCCATGGCCTAGGGTAGCTGTAGACTGTTTCATAGACAGCACTATGAGAGTTAGAGAGTCAGGTGGATGCAGTTGT
The DNA here is from genome assembly GCA_963574355.1 of Loris lydekkerianus. Lineage (NCBI taxonomy): Eukaryota > Metazoa > Chordata > Mammalia > Primates > Lorisidae > Loris > Loris lydekkerianus. The sequence continues at coordinate 27,142 of CAUYPK010012059.1, read as the reverse complement.
GTTTAAAATAGGAAACAAGCCGGGCATGGTGGCTCACCCCTGTGATGCTAGCACTCTGGGAGGCCGAGGCAGGTGGAGTGCTGGAGCTCAGGAGTTTGAGACCAGCCTGAGCAAGAGTGAGACTTTTGTCTCTTAAAATAATAATAATAAGAAGAAGAAGAAGAAAACAAAGTAGGAAACGTCACTAATATGGAAGAAAAGGTGCCATCCATGAGGATTCAGATCAGGATTGTCTTCTACTATATAATCATGTCTATCTAAATGTGTAGATTGCCGTTCAAAGTCAGATCATCAGCCATAAGAGCACTTTTAAAGATAGAGCAAGCTCATGAAACAGGTTTATTATGTCTTTAGCATGTATATGAAATAAGTAGTTGGACAGATTTTTAGATGAAAAAGTAGTAATCTACTTCAGTTTTATTAAGGACACACTGTTCCTTGTGTAGGAGTATGTATATTATCTTGTGTATACTGTGATATTTTATAATGTGTGTATATTGTAATATAAAAATAATGTAAAGTTGCATTCTGTTGAACCTTGTACAGCTTGTTGTAAGGAGCACATGCTGGGCACGAGAACTCCAGTATGGTGGTCATAGAACCTCACTAGCCAGGAGACCTAGACTTTGCTCCTTAGCCTGAATTAACTGACAGCAATTTCCTGTCAACTATACAGTCGAGATATAGAGTGACAGTACTAATTTTTTATAGGATTTTTGTGAGTATCAAATTAACATGTGAGTGAACTTTGTGAACTGCAAAGCACTTCCTGATAGTAATTGTTATAATGCAATATTCTCTTACAAACGCTACAGTTTCCAGATTTGATCTAACTTGTCCTCATAATTCCTCTGGGGAATTTTCCCAGGTGGTGATGCTGGGAGTAAAAGAATCTCATTAAATCTGAAATTTATCCTTGGCTCAAAGGGACCTGAGCCTGGTACAGTTTTTTAAACTTCATTGCTGCTGTTTTTCTGGCCTGAATACCAATTCTTCATTGCTCAAGCCTTCCCATTTTACAAGGACAATTCCGTGGGAAATATATTCTTGCTAGGCAGATACTGAGGTTGATTTTTAAAAAACATGATGCTTATCTTAGTTCAGGCTGCTATAATAGAAATACCATCAGACGAAATCATGTCCCTTCTTACAAGGGCACTAATTCCATTCACAAGGGCTCTGCTCTCCTGACCTCATCATGAGAGAGACAACTGTTTTCTTCATTCTCATACTTAGAGTTGGTCATTTGAATGCCAGTTTCTCCTGATGGTTGCTCATTATGTACCCAATGGTGTGCAATGCATTTAGATTTCAATTATACTTACTATATATAGTATTTCCTTGTATGTAGGGGTGTGGACTTGTGTGATAAATTTCAAACATTTTTTATTTTGGTAAAGCAAGACCTTTCATCCCAACCTAATGAAACAATTAAAAGCAACTCAGTGAAAATGTTTTTAAATTTTTGTGTTTATGGATTTATGTGCAACATAAATATTCCTGACTTCCACAGCCTTTGGGAGCCTCCCCTCAGCCCTTAGGAGCTTCCCTGACCCTCTGATTTTTTAAAGAAATATTGTTGAATCATTCTTTTTAATATTTATAATGTACCAAACATTTCCTAATAACAAAGAAAGCTTTCTGATTAATGGGAAATGTGAAACTATGCCTCAGTGACCCATATAGTATTCCAGTTCCTTTCACCTGCTGCCCTTGCTCCTGTACTGTACAACCACGCAGCCATTGTTCAAGGTTATTCTTTGTGTATATTAGAATTTGTTTGTCAGGTCGCCTATGGAATCTTGGAGATACTCACATCAAAGATTCATAAATTCTATTGTTAATGCTGAAAAATAAGTCAGGTCCCAAATGTTCATGCAATTTAATGCTTTTTAAGTTAGAAATAAATGAAAGTAATGTGGATGAGAAACATCCTCAATGCCCCATTATCTACAAAGAGAACTGCATTTGTGTAGGTGTAAGACCATGTTACTTGGGAGCCCTGAGGGTGAGATATTTGGGATATGGATTTAAGTTCTCTATTCACTACTAATCTTTCTCTTTTTCTTTAATCCTCAGCCTCTCACAACTGACCTTCACTACTATTATATCCTGGAGCTGTCATTTTACTGGTCTTTAATGTTTTCCCAGTTCATTGATATCAAAAGAAAGGTAAGAGCAGTTATGTTGGAAAGTGCTTGTAAACACGTGTCTTTAATAACCCTTGACAGGTGGGTGTAGAGCCTCAAAGTCACTCACTTTTTTTCCCCTGGCAGCCCTAAGTTGTCGGGGGTTGGGGTCCCACTTACCTGAACCCAGTTGACCTGGTTTGATTACCAGCCAAGCTAAAAAGTTCAACTGAGGCACAGCAGTAATTGAAAGCAAAAGTGAATGGAAACGGAAAACAAAACTGGAGCAGCACAAGCAGTGTGAATAGAAAGTAAAAGTAACCTGCACAAGTTTCAAGGTAATAATGAGAAATTTTATGTAGGAAGAATAAAGAGCAAGTTTAGAGCACTTGCAGAGAGAGTTGGAAGTAGGTCCCTCTCATGATGGAGAGGGTGAGAGAGGGGAGGAGCCGCGCAGGGGTATAAATACCCTTTTCTCTCTCTTTGAAATTGGTTGTAAGTCCTCCCTGGGCCTCTCTGGGCCTCCAGGCAGTATTGTCCTTTTCTATTAGTCATCGATGGTCTCTTTCTATTGGTCATTGGTTACCTAGGTTACCGCATACCCACATTCTTATAGGCCCCCCAGACTCCCTGGTGCAGCAGGTCAGGTTCTCCTCCCCACCCCCTTGAAGCCCTTTCCTTAGTTCCCTTCTCAAGGTTAGCATTCCTTGTTGCATTATTACAAAAAGTTCTCTACTTTTGTTTGTGCTATTTTGTATTTTGTTCCTATTGACTTCTTACTCTTCCTAAAAACCCAGTGTTCTTTTCTGCATGAAAAAAAACACAGCAGCGAATCCCAGCAACTGTAATTTTCTCTCAGCCTAATTCACCAAATCCCTCTGTTCTCCAAATTAAAAAAAAAAAAAAAATTATTTGTGGCTATTAGAAAGGAGCAAAATCTTAGGGGTTTAGCTGTACAGAATAAATTCCCCAATTAAAGGGTTATCTAGTATCACAGTAAGTAATGGAAATGCAGCATTCCTGAATAAACTGTGATCTTGTTTCCACTTCTCTGCTCCCCTAGAATTGCTTTTGCTGAGGGCACCCATGACCTTATTCTGGTTTTCATCCTACCAGCTTTGTGGCAGAATTAGCACTTTGGGATCTTTACTGTTTGTTTTTTCCATAACACAGTCCCATATTTGGATTAATTCTTTAGAGTTGTTTTGCTGGCTTCCATGTTAATGTCCCTGCTCTGCACATTGGGGTACACCGGGGTTCTGGACCCAAGTTACAGGATGCCATCTGCCTGCATGATCAAGCTTACACCCTCTAACCTTCCAGCTACCACTAATATACCAATAACTCCCAAGTGTTTCTCTTCTGCCCCACGTTTTCTCTGGATCCATGTTTCCACATCTCTAGTCACAGGTTGAACATCCCTAATCCAAACACCCAAACTCCAAACTGCTCTGAAATGTTTTTAGCACCAATATGATGGTCAAAGGAAATGCTCCTTGGATTTTTTTATATTGATTAGGGATTCTGATATTGGTAGGTAGAATGCAATATTCTGATATTGATTAGGGCTTATTGATATTGATTGGGGATTCTGAACTTGTAGGTAGAATGTAAATGTTCCAAAATTGAAAAAAGACCCTGAAATCCAAAACACTTGTGGCCCCAAGCATTTTGGATAAAGGGTACTCAACCTATATTATGGTCTCTGTGTTTATCCTATCATTTAATCCTCACAACAACTTCAAGGTCCAGTTTGATTCTTACTTATTCTCATTTTATGAATGAAGAAACTGAACCTTACATACAAAGCGCTCCTGACTGAAGACATGATCTGCTGGCCTTGCCGTCCTCCAGTGGCCCTGGGAACCCACAGGGCGGGAAGCTCAGATGTTCTCCTTTGCTCTCCTCCTTGCCACTCCTTGTACTTAATCCTGCTGGCGCACTTAGCTTGAATCCTTTCTACTTTTGCCTACTCCGTTACAATAGCCTCCTGAACAGTCTTCCTAATTAGTCCTCATTCTTATCTATCTGCCACCTACGAGTTCTGTTTCTAAAACCTGCAAGAAAAGACCCAAAGACTTGGAGTGATCCTCAGGATTGTAAACAGCGTGACTCAGATCCACGCTGCAGTTCGGTCCCCCGCTCTCCCCATCCAGCCCACACGCGCCTCCTCCCAACTAACTGTCTTCTCGCCATTGTCCAAACATGTTAAGTTTTCCTGTGTTTGTGGTTTTTATAAGACCCTGCCTGTGGCTAGAGGGTACTATGGTTCCCGCTTCCTCACCAAACAAGACCTAGCACAAAAGTGACATCTTCTTCGAAGCTGTATTCCATTCAACTCCTTCTGGGTTCAGTTTATAAGCGTCTTCTCCACTTACCATATTGTATTTTAGCAGTATGGTGCCTACCTCTCCCCGTCACAAGGCAAGCCATAGAGAATTAGGAACAGCGTTCTAGTCCATCTGCCCTGGCATAACAAAATACCCTAGCTTATAAACAACAGTAATCTGTTTTTCACAGTTTTGGAAGTTCAGATGTCCATGATCAAGGTGGCAGAAGATTTGGTGTTGGGGGGCCATTTTCTCACACAGGACACCTTCTCATTGTGTTTTCACATGGTAGAAGGGGTAAGGAAGCTTTCTGGGGCCTACTGTATAAGGGGCCTAATCCCATTCACAAGGGCTCCTCCCCAAAGGCCCCATCTCCTATCGCTGTGGGGGTGAGGATTTCAGCATATGAATTTGGGGGGTGCACCAATACTGATCCATAGCAAGCAGAAAATGTTCATCTTTTCATGCCTCTAACTATAAATGTACCTGCTCATGGTGGGGGTTGGTAAGTTTAAGGTGAATGAATAAGTGGACTCGGTTCCCTTATAAACAAGACTGCACACCTATTTTGTATAGAATAGTAGCTAGAAAGCACCAGGAGTCTATGGGCCTAGTACCTGAGTCCCCTTTCTCTGGGTACACACCTTCCACCATCCTACAGCATCGGCATACTTTGTTGGATAAAGCTGTTTTTCCTGACTTGTGTGGCTGCAAGGCCTTAAAATGGTATCTTCTCTGATTCTCGGAAGAAGTGGCAGGTCCCTGTCAAGGCTGGCTAAGACATGACTCATTGGTACCCATAATTTGTGGTTGCACTCAACTCTGGGGACAGTTTCTGGAAACATTTAAAGATCCTTCAGTGATGGTATGCCAACTGGGTCTCCTCTTTCTCACACGAGGAGCCCTCTTCATTCACAAAGTGTCAGTACCTGTACACTGATCATCATCTGTGTACCAAGTACTGTGCGAGGCTCATTTTGCATTTTATTTTCTTTTTGAGGAACCCTTTTGTCCAGGAAGTCACTCAAAACACTCATATAACAGAGAGATAGAACATTCTCCCTTTCTTTTTTTAACTTGGGAAAATTACAGAGTGGATTTTGTAAGTTTCTCAAGGCCATGCAATGTGGGAATGAATTAGAGGCCAGATTTACCCAAGTTCTGTGATTCAGTCTTAGATTAGATGTGTATGTCATCCTTGCCTTGCCTCTCCATGCTCTTGACCTTACAGGTAGTAAGCCTTTCACAGCTCTTTGCCTTTTTATTTATTCTCCTTTTGGTTAATGAGAATTAGGGGTGCCATCCAGAGAAAAAGAAGTTAACAAAAGCAGAAGTAGCTGTCCTTGGCTTCCAGAACCTGCTATAGAGATGTTGCTATGCTGGAGCCACTGAGCCCCCTCTGTTTGCTTGAATTTTCTCATCATGTGTGAAACATATCTGTTCAGAGAGCCCATAGGCTCAGAAAATCTTCATTATCTCATGAATGACCGTTATCTCAGCTTTCATAGATGAATTACTTTCAAGGATTGAAGTGAAAATGATACATTTTGTATGATTTTAAAATAATTAGCAGCAGTATAGAAAACATCTGTAAGGGCTGGGGGGAGGTGGTGGCTCACCTGTGTAATCCTAGCACTCTGAGAGGCCTGTTGGGCGGATCGTTTGAGCTCAGGAGTTGAGGCTAGCCTGAGCAAGAGCGAGACTCTGTCTCTACTAAAAATAGAAAAATTAGCTGACGGTCATAGTGGGCATCTGTGGTCGCAGCTACTTGGGAGGCTGAGTCAGGGGGATCCCTTGAGCCCAGGAGTTTGAGGTTGCTATAAGCTATGATGCCAAGGGGCTGTACCCAGGGCAACAGAGTGAGAATCTGTCTCAAAAAAAAAGTCTGTAGAAAGATAATTGTACATAAGGTTTACGGAATTGATCCTAGGCCTATATGTATCGTCAGCATTTAGAAATGAAGATTTGTTTTCCTCGTCAACACCAGTAGCTTGTTTTCCATGTCTGGCACCTCTTCTTTGTCAGTGTACTGTTGTGCGTTCCTGGTGCAGTTGGCTTATTCTTGTTTCTTACACAAAATGAGAATTTGACCACTACTGGACATGGAAATGCTTATTCCTTGGCATAGATTATAACAAGAAAGGCCTTTCCTCTGCTGCCATCTCTCGTTAGTGAGCTCTAGCCCTTGCTCTTCCCCTTTGCATCTTGCTGAACAGCCCCATACGTCCCCGGCAGTTCTGTCCCCGTTATGCTCCCAGCTGGAGGATGTGCTCTTCCAGCCATCAGTGAGGCTCTAGGATACATTCTCTCTGCCAGATACACTTTCCACCCTCTGTATTGGAGCAATTAACTAAGCCCTCTAAGAACAGCCTGCTTCTTAATCATGGAAGAGCGATGTTTGAGGATACCTGCTGACAATATGGTATAGAAACCAACTTCTACAGGCTGTCCATAAGGAAGGGATGTCAGAACATTTCTTTGGCTCCCCCTGTTAAGTGACCAGGAATGGCCATTTTCCAACAGGAACCAGGATTTATAAATATTGGATACAAATACATGCCTCAAACTTTTAGAATCAATACCTTAAATGAGGTTTAACAATCATTTTTCAACTTAATGAGTTCATGAATTTTTCCAAAATGGCTTTTCAATTCACTATTTTTTTTTTTTTTCATCTTAAAAAAAAAAAAATTTCTATTTCCACACAGAATCTGGAGTTTAAAAATGAGGGGAGAACCTTTCATCCCTGTGATGACAAAACACATTGACTGTCTTTTGATCATTTCCAGAGTTGGTACTTACTTATCCTGTAATGAGAAATACTGTTAATCTTCCCAGAGGGAAGAGACTAGCCAAGATATAATGGACTTATAATTTAAATATTCTATTCTGTGCTGCAAAAATATCTAAACCACTGGTTCTCAACCTTCCTAATGTCACGACCCTTTAATACAGTTCCTCATGTTGTGGTGACCCCCAACCATAAAATTATTTTCGTTGCTACTTCATAACTGTAATTGTGCTACTGTTATGAGTTGTAATGTAAATATCTGAATTGCAAGAGACCCCCCAAAGGGGTCGTGACCCACAGGTTGAGAACCACTGATCTAAAACTTTTTTAGGATTATTTTTCCTTTCTTTTTTTTTCTTCTTCTCTCCCTTCTTCTCTTCCTTTCTTCCTTCTTCCCTTTTTTATTTAAAAAATAAAATCCTTACGGTATCTTCTTAAAGTAATAAGCATACTCACCATTGTTTTGAGGCATCATTTATTTCCCAAGAGAAATTTTTGTTAAAATTTTATCCTTTAGCACCTGTTCACATTGAGCATTTCTCCTGCACGTCTAAGCTTTCCAAGGGCAGCTCATAAATACTTCTGTGTTAGAGCTCAGAACAGCTTGCTCGTGTCTAAACCCTAAGTCCCTTTTAACTAAGCTGCTGTTTGGCTTGAAGGCCTGGGCCCTTAGCCAGGGAGTTCTGCTCATATTCAGAGTCCTTGTCAGGAAAGCATCCTTGGCAGAGTCCCACAGCCCAGCTGGCAAAGTCAACATGTTGCTCTTTGGGTCTGTAACCTGAGAGAAACATTATATTTTGTAAAAGACTCTTGATAGGGTGGTATTATGGGATTAGCAAGAACCTTTTGATGGGCTTGTGTTTGCTCTCTGCTAAGTTTTTGTGGAGAATAACTGAAGTCCATTACTGCAAGTGTGTCAGCTATCTTTTGGGACCATATGACAGTCCAGATCTTCCCTGCTTCATTTAATTTTAGTGTAAAGGAAAATGCATATTTTAATCTTACAAAGGAGCAGCATAGCATAGAATTAAGTAAAATAACATACATTCATTTATAACACAATGATGTTATAAAACCATGTATAAGTGAAAGAAAGGGCAAGAGAGACCAATGGGTTTTAATGTAACAGAATGTAAAAAGTTTATTGATAATAGCTTTAGATTCTACAACTTTTAAAATTATCTTGACTTGATAAATTTTAGTACAATGTCAAGAAGAATATCAATAACTGTCCAAAAGTCACTTAAGATAGTTCTTTTTCTTCCAATTATGTATCCATGGGATACTGGATTTTTGTCACATATATCAAACAACATATAAGACATTAAATGTGTAGACAGTTATGAGGCTCTTACTCTTACAGTAAGCCAGATATTAAAGCGATTTGCAATGATGTAAAACAGTGTCACACTCTCACCAATGTTTTTTTGAAATATAGTTATATTTTGTAAAAATATGTTAATATGTAATGCAGTTTTTTAATTTGAATTATAAATATGTTTTTTTGTTTGTTTGTTTTTTAGAGATAGAGTCTAACTTTATCACCCTCAGTAGAGTGCTGTGGCATCACAGCTCACAGCAACTCCAGCTCTTGGGCTTAGGTGATTCTCTGGCCTCCACCTCCTGAGTAGCTGGGACTACAGGCACCCGCCACAATGCCTGGCTATTTTTTTGTTGCAGTTTGACCAGAGCAGGTTTGAACCTGCCACCCCGGTATATGGGGCCGGCGCCTTACTCACTGAGCCACTGGCGCCATCCATTTTTCTTTTTCTTTCTTTTTTTTTTTTTAAATTATAACTATGTTTTAAATGTTTTTAATTTCTCACTTTTAACCTTGAATATGGTAAATACTGATAGATATAGCCCATTTAGTGTCTTCAATAATTTTTAAGACTATAATGAGGTCTTTTTTAAATTTCAGATTAATGTGACAGTGCAGACAATTAGGTTACAACGTTTGCATTTGTTAGGCAGAGTCCCTTTTGTTGTTGTGTCCACCCCCAGGAGCTGTGCCATATGCCCTTACATTGTTCCCATTAAGTGGGAGCATCCAAGTCCTCCTATAAAGAGGTCTTGAGCCCCAAATGTGTGAGAACTGCTAGCCTAGGTTATTTCTGAATCTTTCCTAGGCATATGACTCCCAGCTAGGGCCTCAGATTGTATCAGCATGTCCTGTCTTTGCTTGAAAAGTTACAGTCACACCAGCTGACATCTGATCATCCAGAGAGCGAGTGGAGTGATGTCATGTTATATGGAACTTCAGAGCTGCTCCTGTAGCCGTCAGGCAGGGCCCTTAACCGCTCTTTCACAGAGGCAGAAGCTGCTCTTCTTTGCAGAAGAATTACAATATCTTGCCCTTAAAGTGGTTGATTTCTTCTGAGGCAGATATTCCTGACTCTTTCTCACTTTCTCACTGCTATGTCTTCAGAGTATAAGGAATAAGAGGCAGCTTATTTTAATAAGCTACCATCTGTGTTCAAAGCCTTTCAACCTAGTGCTGTATCGAAGCTGGTGAAAGAACAATAGAACACCATTGTCTGGAAAAGGAAAGTGTGGTATGAGGTGATTTTATGGGATCTTATTCAAAGGCTGCCTTAACTAGTGGCTTAGTCTGGTGATCAGGCATCCTGGTGCCTTGCCAAAGGTGGTCACAGACTCTGCTGCATGCTGCTGTTAAGGGTGCAGGGGGTGCTGGCCAGGTGCCTCTTCTGCCCGTGTGCTGCACAAGGCTTGGGGGCACCTTATTACTGAAGGACTCACACACAGGACCCACATGGCGCTGCTGGTCTCAGGCCTGGATCCTTAAGTTGAGGGCCTGAGGAGTCCCACCTTCTCTCCGGTAGCTGCACTTGCCCTGGGGATGTTCAGTCATTCAGCTGATTCTTCTTTTTGGAAAACAGTAACAACATTTTAGTCCTCAGATAGTTCGACTTATTTGTTCTGGGCTGGACTACTGCAGACATGACTCTTCTGGGCCATGGCTCTGCTGGTGTCAGTTGTGCTTGCTTGTGCATTTGCAGTTAGCTGGAGGCTCCGTTCTAGCGGGGGCTTGGCTGTGGCACCTTAGCTGGGACAGTTCTGCCCATGTGTTTCATATCCTCTTCCCAAGGTAGCTCTTTCTCTTGGCAACAGAGTAAGTACAAGAGCAAGCCAGCCCTGTCCCACAGACTGGTCTGAGACCTCAAGTTGTCCTACGGGTCTGGTTCCTAGGAGAAGTTGGTTACTCTGCTTTATAACTCTTAACTATCCCCCAGAGTCACGATCTCCCTCAATTTCTGCCACCACAATATAAGCAAACCCATTCACCCATCCTTCCCTGAGACTCCTACGAGGTCCGTCTCCCACACCTTTGTCCTGCCCTCACGTCTTCCCTTCCTCCAGGAATTGACCTTGCTCTACTTGTTAGTCTCTGACTTACACATGTTTTCCAGACTGTCCCCTCTGGTCTGCCTCTTGCCTTGCAGAAGCAACCTGCTATGGTGCTGAAGAGCTGAGCTCTGGCATCTCACCCGCGAGTTCAAATCTGGCTCTAACCCGTTTTCACTGTGTGACTTGGAAAAATCACGTAGCATCTCTCCTATATAAAACAGAGATCACTTGCTTTATGCGGTGGTTGTTAAGAATAAATCAGTGTGAGATAGAGCCTTTGGCACATGAGAATTAAGAGACCAGTCAGAGGTCAGTAGTTCACTGGGTAGTCAAGGTGAAATGGGGCTGGGAGGAAAGGGGAGGAAACATGAGCATCCTAGCCAGGAAGAACTGCCTGGGAGCTGCGCGGAGGCTTCCAGTAGAGTCTGTATCTGGACTGCTGTGTGTCTAGATGAAGATGGGGGGAGGGAGGAGATGGGAGGGAGGTCTTGGAAAGCCCAGGCAGCTGAAGGAGGAGGAGTGAGAGGGAAGTTAAGGCTGATAAGAGTTCCCCTGAAGCCCTCCTTGATACTCACAGTACTGTCCTACCCTGGTTAACCTGAAGGAGACATTTTTTTAATCTTCCATCTAAAGCACAACGTTAGGCCAAGTGACATGGCTAACACCTATAATCCCAGCATTCTGGGAGGCCCAGGCAGGGGGATTGCTTGACCTTAGGAGTTCAAGACCAGCCTGAGCAAGAGTGAAACCCTGTCTGTACTAAAAATAGAAAAAAAAAAAAATTAGATGGGCTTCGTGGCAGGAACTTTTAGTCCCAGCTACTCAGGAGGCCGAGGCAAAGGGATCACTTGAGCCCAAGAGTTTGAGCTTGCTGTGAGCTGTGATGCCATGGCACTCTACCCAGGGTGACAAAGACTCTTACCTCAAAACAAAACAAAAGAAAACTGACCATGATTTGGGGCCTTAAGACATTTGCAGTCAGTGAACAGTGGCTTTTGAGTCCTGGGATGGTGCTGATTTTAGGTGAGCACAGTCTGCCCCCTACTGATCATGGTAGGTGTTTTCATCCTGAATGGGTTTGCTTGATCAGAAGTGTTGCCACTGTCTCTGTCTCTACGGGAGGAGAGGAGGGGGAGGGGTAGGAGGGAGGAGGGGTAGGAGGGGATAGTAAGGAGATCACAACTACGGAGCACATTGCAAGTACAAGTTGGTTCTATCATGTGTAGAACTCAAATGTCCTAATGCTATAATTGGGTAAATGAGATGAAAGCTATGCTGATTAGTATGATGTAAGCACTCCAATTTGTACAAATAATCAACACAATGAAATGAGCATAAATGTATTTTTCATCTATGTACAAAAGGCTTAATAAAAATAATAATAATAAAAATAAATAAATAAATAGAAAAAGAAAAGAGTGGAGAATTAGGCCTGTTAGCCCTCACATCACTTAAGACTGGTGCGTTGAGCATATTTAAAATGTCTCAGAAGTGACCGTTCCTCCTTTAAAACCTACACAAATTACTGTGACTAGCACAGGGTCACTCAAACAGAGCCCCGAAGGTGTGTGTAAAGGCCTTCCACTTGGTGTAACTTGGCATGGCTTGTAGTGAAGAAGAATTTCTGTGGACATAAAGTTCACTGAGTATAAAGTCGTATATGTATAATGTTTAAAAGATATTTATGTCATTTGAAAGCAGAGTGCATTTGAAAAGTGTGTTTTTGGTGGGGAGATGGAAAGTAAGAAGGATGTTTAAGGGTCATGGCAGATCAAGCTCCATGCTTTGGCCAGGCCCATTGGAAGCACATCATTGACACTATCTTTTGTTTTCTATTGTACAAATAAAATGTTACTGTGTCCTTTTCTACAATGACAAAATCAATTAATGATTAGATATTAACTAAATAACTCACAGAAGACAAGATTATGAGTTCTTGGTCTTGAGATGGGACCATAAATGTTGCACATGCAGAATGATTGGGTAAACACTGCATATACAACAGCCCTTTATTTCATTTATATATGTTTCCAGAAACCATAAAGAAATGGCACATCCGGCAGTAGAGAAAGTGATACTGAATCTAAACAGGCAGCTTTTGCAAAAAGTCATAGGTCCAGACACCTGAGGGAGGCAGTGTGGTGTGAAGAACTTATTCCTGGGCTGCAGACAAAAGCTCCTGTCCTCCCCTGTCACTTAATAGCCATCTGGCCTTGGGCAAGCCACATTAACTTGTCAGTGTCCCAGTTCCTTTGTCTGACGTCAGGGGAGAGCAGTGCCCAATAAAGAAGGCTAAAGTTCAGTAGCAGCAATAGGGCCGAGCACTTCAGTCCTGGCGCTAAACTCCCCCTTTTTCCCACCTACAATCTGTTTTACCTTGGAAGAATTATTTAAGCCTCTCCAGCCTCAAAGTTATCTCCCTGAGAGCCACCATCTCACTAAGGGTAAAAAGCCAAAAATCTCTCTAATAGGCTCCAAAACTCTCCGTTTCCTCGGCCACTCCTCTAACCTCATCCCCTCGCATTCTCCCTCCTACCCTGTCTGTGCCAGCTACTACCAAGGCCTTTGCGCACCCTTCCCGGTAACGGTCTCTTTCAAGATTACACGTGGTTCTCTCCCTACCACCTCCAGTTCTCTGTTCAAATCCAAATCAGAAAGGCCTTCCTTGGCCATCCTGTTTAAAATAGCAACACCACCACCTCCCCAGCAGTAATCTACCTGTTTTCCTTCCAACTCTGTTCATTTTTATGCTTTTTCTCCATAGCACTCACCACCATTTGGCAAACTTACATTTATATACTTGTTTATTATCTCTTCCCCTTACAGATTTTTATGTTTTGTTCATCTGTATTCCCAATACTTAAAGTTGGTATATAATAAACATTCCATAAGTATTATATGACTAAATCAGCAAATAAGTTAAAAAAATAAAGAGGAATGACCTGATGTCCATTTTTAGTGAACAGTGAGGATGTCTGATTTGAGAATGGCTAGCATATATATTTAAGTGACAACAATATATATTTTATAAATATTTTGGTAGTAACCATGGTAAATTCAAAGTCTTTAACCAATTAATTTCTTGGCACCTGTTTTTAAAATGTAGTCTATGTGTGGCAGTTATCTCTCTTAAGGACTCAAATTTGAATACTTGTAGTTTGAAAGGAGAAAAATCCAATCTACTGGGGGAAAGTGTTGCAATAGAGTCCACTCTAGATTTAGTGTGAATGAGGTTTTTGCCCAGGTTGGATTTTAGAGAATGAAATAATTAACTGCATTCCTGCTAGGACTCTTCCACTTTAAAATTGAACAAACATCTCCCATATAAGTCACAAGCTTTCATTACTTTCCAGATTTTCCTATAAATGTTTAATAATCTAGGATGTGTAGGCTACATGTGAGAATAAAAGTGAAGCCTAGTTACAGTTTTTGAAGAGCCTAGTTATGTAAAATATCTTTCTTTAAACGGTCCTTTTAATCAGCTCTCTTTATAGTGAGCCAAAATCAAGGCCAGTCAAAATTTAACAACCAGATACATTATGGGAATTGGCATTTACGTGCATGTGTGTGAATTCTTCCCATCATGCACTGGTGAGAGAAAGGGATGACTCTTCCTCAGATTGCCTAATGAGGAGCAATTCAGAATCAACTGAATTCTATAAATCACCCTGAACAGATTTTACTCTCTTAAAACCTAGACAGGTTTTTAGTCCTTTTTGATGTTGTTGTTTTAACCAAATTGTTAAAGATTTAGAAGTTACGCTGCTCGTTATTTTGGAAACTTTATCAATGCAGGACAAAGTAGCTAATTATCGTGGTACTATATTTCATCTTTGCTTTAATGACTTATTCTGGGATTTATTTTGATTATGCACAGTTTTAATATTAAGATTTGTTAGTACACTAGTTTGGGTTTGGGGGGTGGGTTTCCTTGTTTTTCTTTTGAGAGGTTTCACATACAGCAGAACCTCCATAGTCAACCACATCCCTACATTGACCACCTCCTTCAGTTGACCATGTTTGTCACAGTCCCTTCCGTGGTCAACTCACAGAGTTCTACTGTATATTTGTGCTATTCGTCAGGACTTTAGTCATCTCGAAGGTTGAGAATCTATTATATTTTTGTATTCCTCAATGGAAAATCTGTTTAACTCATTATTCTGGGCATATGTAAATTTTGTCTGAAATCCTCACCCTCTCCATCTGGTGGTTCCTTCTGGAAGGAGATGGAGGCTGAGTGGCTGCTCTTCCTCGCACATTGCCAAGTCATGTGGTTGAAGTCCACTTCCTAAACAGCTGTGCTGTTCCCAACATTCTGAGTTTTACCCCCAGGTTCCCAAAACCCAAGTTAAAAGACAGGAAAACTGTTGTTATTGATCTCTAAAAAAGAAGAGCACATTACTCTGTTAAAAGTCATACAAATTTCTATGAGCCTTGAAGGTTCAAATAAGAGAACTCCTCCCCCTCCCTCCTGACTCCCCAGGAATACTGTGTCAAGAAAAAAAACTACTAAAAAAAAAAAAAGAAAGAAAAGAAAAGAGGATTCCTATTATTACTGCAGTTGCCATAAAATGAAATCACCTTTAAGTGACGCCGGTGGTCTCCTGCTTTCTAGAGAGTTTGAAAAACTGTTCAGTGCCATAACCTGGTGCTTGCCCCCTGATTTCTGTTCACATGAATCAGATTACAAGTTTATTAATTTTATTTATTAAATTCAGGAAAGTAAGTACATGTCATTTGCATCTGAAAGAGGAGAGCCTTTTCTTTGCATTGCATTTTAGAACTATTTCATATTCTTTACCATCTGCACATCTAAATCAGCCTTTGATTAAAATCTTGGTCTCATTCTCTTTATGAAGAGACTCACTAATGTTTCTTAAGTTGCAAAGATTATTCCCAAAAGACTACAAAATTATTAATATTTTATCTAGCAAATAGGAGTTTAGGGAACAAATTTCTTTTTATGGTGTATATGCATTTTTATTTTTTCCTGAGAAATGAGCGAATTTTGTTTTCGTAAAGGCATGCCCATCAAGATGAAGTTAGAAGGCCTCCTGAAGACAGCATTATTTCAGACGTCCTTACTGCTTAGTCTCTATGAAGGGAGCTCTATCTTAAAGAACCTCAGGCTTATGTTTCAATGGGAGGTTCATCACTGAGGCCTTTGGGTGCTAATATTTTATTGTGCATAAAATTTCCCTAGAGAACTGAAGATGCCAATTCTCATTCCGACAGTTAGGGAGAAGTGAAGAACCTTCAGCCTCAAGGCCACACATGGCCCCCCTGATCTCCAAGTGGGCCCCCTTTATGGAATCCAAACTTTACAGAGCAAATTCCTTCCATAAAAGGATTAGTTCTGCATTGGATTTAGTCAAGAGGCCATACTGAAGGATCCAGACAACCATGTGTGTCCCCAAAACTAAAGATTCCCCATTCTTCCCCCCCCCCCAGGCTAACTAAGTTCTATTTGGAAATAGATGATTCTTCCTGAAATTATTTCATTTCAAACTTATTCTAATTGATTTTGAGTCAATATCACATTTGATTTTGTGTTGTTTGTTTGCTATCCGGTATTTAACATAGGAGAAGCCACTGAAATAATGGCTGAAGTTGGGGTAAACATCAGGCAGGGAACATAGAAGGGACACTCAGTGATGGCTGTGAATATGTCCAGAAACATTATGGCAGAAAAGCAGGAGGTTGGAGACACCCTTGAAGCAGGTGGCCGGGTCAGCCTGTTTTGAATAAGAACTTTGGAATCCATTTTTCAGTCTGAGGACCAATAAGAAATCGTAGTCTCTCCACTTAATTGCTGCTATGGAAAATTCAGGAAAACATTTCAACCTGAAATGCTAATGTTCTTTCAGCCATGCCTGTGTCTGCACACACACTCATCACTTACAGCAGTTACAAATGAGGATGGAAGTTTTCTACCTTGCATTGATAAGATTTAAATTGACAATTTATTTAAAAACTGTTATTTAGACCAGATTCAGTGTCTACTCAAAGAAATGTGTCTGGATGAGAGAATATGAATAACACAAGCAATAATGACTGTGTGGCTTTTATTATAGGTATTTTATTGTGTGTAAAGCTTTCTGAAGCTGAAATACAAAAGACAACAAAATTCATCATTCATGCTTTTTCCATATTCATACAGATACAACTGTAATGAAAGTTTGCCTTCTGCCACAGGCATAACTCTGAGCCCCTCAGTAATAAACAAATGTTTTCTAGGAGCAGGGGATTCATATGCAAAAATCATCTTCATAGCAAACTTGGTCTGAAAAACAAGGCTCTTGTTTTTAAAGGAGCCTTGCTTTATTGCCAAGGGCATTATATTGTTTACTGACATTTATATCAGATGCAAATTAGGAAACAATTATAAAAGGGTACTAATTCTCCATAAGTATTTTAATCAGTTTATATTCATTCATTTTTTTAAATTAAATAGGGAAACTCTCTTTCAGTGAGCCAAGATCAAATCATTCCGGGATGCACAATGAAAGATGTGGAAAGTATTTTTCTGCTTAGCTAAGTCAGCTGGTTAGACTTTTTAAGCATGGGCAAATATAAACTCAGTCGAACTGCTGCATTAAGTACTATGTGTTTTCATTTAATTATGTTTAGGAAACATGTTAAAATACCAGTTGATAGGGTAGCTCTCCTTTAATTGATCCACTGTTTTGAAGTAGCTATTGTCTGGTAGAACACTATGTTCTAGGTGATAAAACCTAATAAATAATAGCCTGGGGAGAACAGACTTCATCTTTCAGTGGAAAACGTTATCAGTACAATTTTTGTTGTATGTCTATGGAATTTTGGAATTGTCCAACTTTAATGATGTAAGAAAACCCCTGAATGCTACAAAAACATCAAGATTTCATGAAGCCAGTAGATGGTCTAATCCATACCCACGTAAGAGAAAAACTCAAATCAATTCAAGGTGGGGGGCAGAGGAACGGGGAGAAGGGAGGGGGGTGCGGTGTATGGCACACCTCTTGAGGGCGAGGCACAATTATAAGAGGGACTTTACCTAACAGATGCAAACAGTGTGGCCTAATTCTTTGTACCCTCCATGAACCTGAAACAGTAAAAATTTTAAAAAATCAGAATTTCAGAAGTACATAAAATTGTTAAGTTGCTCATATACATAATCACTTATTAAACTGAATCTGCTCATCATTTCTCTTCTACCAGTGAGCTGGGAGCCAGATGGACTGTGATTCTAGAGGAGGCAACATAGCAGTGGGTCCCCAGTCCACTGGGTTTGCAGTGCTGAGTTCTGTCGTGGGCAGTTAGAAGTGATACAAAGTGGGTGCAAGACATGTGATCCTTCCAAGAGTGGTATCCACCATCAACGTGTGACAGCTAGTATGGAGATCAGATTACAAGTTTATTTGCTTGAAAATAAGAAAGATAGTTGTACTTCATTTATTAAATTATCTGGCCTCATTTAGAAAACTAGTATGCCATCTATGCTAATAATAAGTCAATGTGGTTATCCATCAGTGTTAGGGACTTTCTAAGCGAAAAAAATAACCTCTAGACATCTTCACCAAATTGTACACTGACCCACTTAAAGTTGTCGAAATTGACTTTTCAAACCCCAAACTATAGTGCCATCAAACAGCTCCTGAGCTGCTGAATAAAGGGGATGAACATGTGTTTATTCAATCACATGCGCACACACTCTCTCATGAATTTATACAGGTATGAAATGAGTAGATAAAAGAACTCAAATGTTGTTTAATCACTGCAGCTACCAAGCCTAGAATTAAAGTTGACAGCTTAAAAGTAACCTGATCCCATCTCTTAATTATATAGATGAAGAAATTGATGCCCTTACCAAAAATTATAAAATTAGTAAGAGGTGGAGACTGGATTACAAGTTGGCTCACACGCATGGTGTGCTGCACAGTTGTCTATTGAGCTAAGTGTAACACATCTATTCTCCAGCAGTCTAGTCACACCATTGAACCCCTGGCTTGAACTTCCTTGAACTTTTATTTTAAAGTAGAAATTGCCTTACCTGCACACAAACTGAACTAAAAAATAATTGCTTAATTCTTCAGCTCACTTCAATTAGAGACAGAGACTTCTCTGAGCTGTGAGAAAGGTGAATATAGGTCAGGATAGGTAAGTGGGGGTCCAGAAGAAAGTAGCTCTTTCAGCCAGTGAAAGGCACGGGGGCCTCAGGGGAAGAGTACAGAATAGCTGGAGGAAAAGGCACCACAAGGGCCTCCACCTTCCCCTGGGGTAAAAGATTGAGTCAAATCTGCAAGGACCTGGAGACTGCCTGGCCTAGTGAGTATCAGCCCGAAATCCAAGTAGCTTGGCTGAACATCCACCAACCTTAGCATTGTTGCCTACACAGATTCTCAGGACAAATTTAAGAAAAGTCCTAAGGGAACATCCAAAGGAAGGAGTTTGTGAAGACTTCTGTGAGAATAAAAACCTAACCCTGTTTCATGGTGATGATGACTAGTAGGAGGAGTGCAGAGCACTACCAAGGGCCCTGTAGCTACTGCCATGTGAGAAATACAATGAAGTCCGGACAACCCCAGAAGTAATTTTATTCTTGACTCCTTAACCTCCCTATTTATATGTGAGTGTAAATGACACCTAGGATACTTATATCCCAGGGATTAAAGCATGAAGTGATTACTTTCTGCTCGATGAAGTTAAAATCTGTTGAAAATAATGACAACAGGGAGAAGTTAGTAATTTTTAAAACACTATGACATTGCCGCTCTCACCTCTGCTCCCTCCTCTGACCTGACTTCAGCCACACTGACCACCTGGATATTCTTTGAACATGTCAGGATAGAAAGAGGAGGGTGCCAGAGCCTTTGCCTTGTTTGTTTTCTCTGCCTGGAATATTTCCCCCCATGTGTCTGTAAGTCTACCTCTCTCATCCTCTTTAATTCGCCTCCACAGGGAGCCTGCCCTGAGCTCTCTGCTCTCTGTTGCATCCTCCTCCCTTGCAGCCAGGATTCCCTCCCTGATCACGCTCATTTATTTTCCCGTAGCACTTTTTAAACTCCCAATGTAAAATATTGTTTACTTAGGTGGATTGTCTGTTTCCCCCACTAAGATAGATAAGCTCCACAAAGGGAGGAATCTTTGTCTAGTTTGTTTATTTATTTATCCCCAAAGCTTAGAACAGTATCTGGAACATAGGAAATGCTCAATAAATGTTTTTAATGAATAAATGACTATATTCATCTTGACTTCCCAAGATAGAAATTTAGGAAAAATTTCCCTAGCATTAACCTGTGTGTTGCCTTTTCTCATTATCAGGATCTTGTTCTATGTCAGTTGTGATAGCTTTTCATTCTGGCTAGTTTGTTTGTCTCGAGATCAATAGTCTGTTGGGGAGATGTTCTTTTTCTCCAAAAGCTTCAAATAGAGAAACATTTCAGGGCCAATGTTAGCATTTAAGTTCCAGAGAAATTCAGGTTTTCTCTGAAAGATATACAGATTAGGTAAAAATTAAGATATCAGTAACAGAGACTACATTTTTAAGCAATGGAAATGCCATCTTACAACCAACTGTGTCCAGGTGGTCAACAGCTAATATCATGAGAAGATGATCTTTTCACTTGGGCCAAGAGGAAGCTCCTTTGAAGCTAAACAAAATAAAGATCGATAAAATCTGCTATTATTGCTGCCAAATATTTCTTTTTCCAATGACTATGGGCAGCTAAATGACAAAAATTTAGGGCTCGTTTGTGTAGGAGGACCCACCAGAAAAGCCAATATGGTAGGTCTCTTAGCATCCCAACACGCATATTTCAGGAGATGCATGTTAACACCTAGATGCACTTTCCTAGAAATGTTAGATAACAGAAAATAATCACCACTGTCTTAATCCATTTGGGCCAGTGCAACAAAACACGGTAGAGTAGGAAGTTTGAAAACAAAGGCTCTGACAGATTCCATTTCTGGTGAGGCCCATTTGCTGGTTCTCCCTATGTCCTCCTATGGTGGAAGGCAAAGCAGCTCTCTGGGGCCTCCTTTTCAAGGGTACTGATCCTTTTCATCAGGGTTCTGGTCTCATAACCTAATCATATCCTAATACCATTAGTGGCACATTGGGACCTTAATATCCATTTGGGGAGGGGGACACAAATATTCAGACGACAGTACCCCTTAAACCTTACTCTGTGACTTATGAGGCTGTCTGTAGCCTCTTAGGTCTGAGAGACATACAATGCCCATTTCCTCTGACCTTAGCCTGCTGTCCCTTCAGAGATACCACACTGTGGTCAAAAACACAACCTATACCTTCCAAAGCCCCAGGCACTGGTAGTGAGAGAAGTGTTCCACTTGGACCAGCACAGAGGACCCAAAGATCTTCCTCAAGTTCAAGTCCGAGTAATGCCCTTCTTGGCTTGAAATCTTGCACTGATTGCTCCCATAGCTTCAAATTCTATGGCTTAGTACAAAACACCCTTTATTGTTTGATTGGTCTTTGTCCTGGCATTGATCACTTTCTCTAAAGTCACTGGTGTCTCCTGTGTGTCATTTCCAATATATGGGGGACTCCAGAGGATAAGAATTACTCCTTACTCATTTTAGTGTCCTCAGTGTGAGGCCCATGGAGGGTCTTAGCAAATCTTGGCTCAGTGGTTGAGTGGATCAATAGAAATGTGACGTTGCTAAGTCCTAACGTGGCTATTTTTTTTTTCTTCCCCCAAGGACTTTGGTATTATGTTCCTACACCACTTTGTAAGTATTTCCTTGCTTTCCTTTTCATATGTCAACAATATGGCCCGAGTGGGGACCCTGATCCTCTGTCTTCATGATTCAGCCGATGCTCTTCTAGAGGTAAAAGTTTTCTTTCTTCTTCAAGAATACAAAATCCAGAATTCAGGGAGTCCCCAGTATTGTCATTTCTTTAGCATTGTGCTGGGTGGTGCTTGGGGATGATAGTGAGTGACTGTTTTAAAATTGCAGAGTGTTTCTTTATAGGTTAAATCGGTGAAAATGAGACTAATTTAGTATATAAACTTTTATACAAAAAAGGTTTATAAAGTGATGAAAACCTTTATAATTAATTCCACTCTTAAGGAAAGCATGATTTTACAAAGGAAAATTATTATCTGAATGAGTCTTGTCTCTTGTGTTATAAGTTGACTCTGATTTGGGGGAAAATATTATATTACTCAGATTAGTTACTAATGGGAGCTATCATGTGCAAGTGAAAGTCAGTAGTAGTCATAGTTTTTACTGCCAGTATACATATTGTCCTAGCATTTTTACAGTGAGAAGGGTATGTGAATTGTAAATTATAAAAGAAGCTGTTTCCTGTGTCTATGTATATAAAGAGTATCTGTGGAAATACTGGTTGTACTTTAATGAACTTTCTAAACAATCATCATTTAGAATTCTTAAAGTAGTAAAATGAATAAAAATGTTCTAGCATATTTTAAAGGTAACTAAGGAAATTTTAGATGTGGTATTTACTACTAATTATGGTTCCTGTGAAGGATCACATTCAATAATGTTATATAAATAAATAAGTCTTTTCACTTTGTACTAAGAAATTTATATAACTGTTCAAAATTAACTTATAAGGAGACAAAATGGGTCTTAGAATCTATATTCTGATTTTTTTTTTAATTTCTTTTGGCCCACAGTTTCTCCACCTTTGAAACATTTATCGTTAGTGTGATTATGTAATAATGTGCTCTCAATAATGATCTATTATTACAATATAAGTAGAAATTCTATGCCATAAAATTGAATCTATTGTAAAGGAAATAAGGTTTGAAGTATTTACAGTGCTTTATTAAAAATCCTGGTCCTTTAATGTTATGAAACAGGAAAATAGCCCTAATAGGCTAGATAATTCAAATAATAATTTCACACTATGATTTTTAAGTAATTCAGGCTAAAGACTATTCAGCCTATTTAAGGAGAAATATAATTAGCATAGGGGCAGTCTCCTGGAAATCATTACCATTTGGTTTAATCTTAAGTATGCTTGGAAGTAGAAATGTATGCAGCCACGTACAGTTCTGAAATCAATCCTGTATCGTCAGCCAACTTTAATGCCTGTGGAAATAAATGGCTGACGTGGTGCTGGTAGTGCTGTGATTTAGAAAATTTTGACTGAATCGTCATCTACAACTTTTATCCTGAAAAGAAAAATAATCCAGAAATTCTCATCATGGCTTAAAAACAGATGTTCTTCGTCACCTTTGTTCTCATTAATGTTATAAAATAAATGATACTTGAGAAACTCAATTAATGAGATGGTATACCAGTTGTCAGCTCCTCCAGATGGGATCTATAGCCCAGACATTTTTGAAAAGTTGATGTTTAATGGTCATCGATTGAATACTGATGAATGAATGTAAAAGAAAAACTACATTGTTTTCCTAGCCAGAAGAAGGCAGAAGGTGCTTTTTTTTTTAATATAATTCATGATGTTATACCCAAAGTATTCATGAAATTAAAAGTTCATAGTCCTGGCTTCCACTCAGTTCATAGGTATTTCCCTTACAAATATGTATCTCTCATGGCTGTGTGCTTTACTTAAAGCTACTAAGGTATAGCTTCTGTGGGTACTCTTGACAATGTTTTCAAGTTTAATTCAGCTAATTGAACTTTCCAAGAAGTAGAAAATACAGTGAAGAATTCAGAAGACATCATCAGTTTATAACCCCGTGTGTATATGGCGCCAATTCTATGTGAAAACGTAAAGAGGCCATCAAGCAAAGCTGTTTGCAGTCTCACCTGTTTTTACTTAGGATGAACTATAAAAAGTAGACCATAAAGAAAGGGATGCAGTTTCTTCCCTAGACTGATTTATGATATAAAAATAGTCACTTAAATCACCATCATAAATTATTAGAGTACTTCTCACAGACACTTTGAACAGAGTGACTTTCATCAAGGAAATAACCCATTAATGTGACTTTGAAAATTCTGCTGTCTAAATGGATTAGCTGAAATAACATGATTGATCTTTATTCTCACTCAGATGTGGGAACTAAATATTAAAAGTTATTGGTCTCATGGAGACAGAATGATGGTTACCAGAGGCTGGGAAGAGTAATGGGAGGTGGGAGATAAAGTAGGGATGGTTAATGAGTGTGCAAATATAGTTAGATAGGATGAACAATATTTGATAGACCAGCAAAGTGGCTATAATCAGCAGTAAGTTAGGGTGAACTTTAAAATAACTAAGAATGGAATTGGAATGTTCTTAATACAAAGAAATGATAAATGTCTGAGGTGATGGATACCCCAATCACTTCACTTGATTAATTCACATTGTATGCCTGTATCAAAACATCATATATGCCCTGTAAAGATATGCAACTATCACGCATCCAAAATAATTTACAAAAAAAAAAAAAAAAGATCTTGACACTTCTTTCTTTTCTAAATGTACGAGTATAAACCAGAAAACCATGCCCCAGAATAGTCCCTGTTAAAAGAAAACTTAGAATTCTAAGCAGAAAGGAAGAAAAATGCAGTAAGTGTCCATATAGACTATATAAAGTTTATGGCCTTAGTATTTGAGATTATCATTAAAGATTTAAAGCATTGTCTAGTGCTTTCTATTTGGACCCGTTATGGTAAATTTCTATTTTGGTGTCTCTGGCCTGCTAATATCATCTATAATGCAAGAATTTCTTATTTTTCTCTCTTTTTCTGAAATCAACCATAAAATTGAATTTTTCACGTTGCTGAATATTTTATTAAATCTGTAACAGTCAGTAATTCTACTTATGGCTAATGCTGCATTTCTTTCAACTTATGGGTAATTTATAAATATTGGTGCATGACATTGAAAAGCTGCAGGCAGTTTTATGCATTTGGTAAGTTACATCTTCCAGGAGACTCATGCATATGGAAAGAAGCATTTTCTTTATCAGTTTAACTAAATTAATATGTTTCGTTCCTTCCTTTCATAGGCTGCCAAAATGGCAAATTACGCCAAGTTTCAGAAAATGTGTGATCTCCTGTTTGTTATGTTTGGCATGGTTTTTATCACCACAAGACTGGCTATATTTCCAATCTGGTGAGTCCACCAATCTGTCTTCTGCTAGAGTCACCTCTTCCATGTTACCTTTATGAACCATCTTCCTTTTGAATTTTACTCCAAATACCTAGTAAAAGGTTTAAAGATTGTTGGGGAAAGACTCAAGAAACAGCTTGATTTCTTCTTTTAGAAGAGGGTTGCACTCTTTACTAACATTTTCCACAGGATAGTTAGAAAAGGACGTGGTTTATATACATTCTGGAGCTACAGAAAGCCTTCTGTCATCTTAGATGCTAGTCTGGAATATGACTCAAGAACCTCAGCTGTGAGGGTTTGAATAAAGAAAGGAAATGTGGTGTTGTAACCAGGTATGTGTCAGGGATCACAATGGGTTGTCCCAAGACAAGCACCAACATGGGGGTGTGGGGGAAGAGTTGTTAGAAATGATCATTATTGTACCCACTCCAGACCCACTCAGTCAGAAACTTTGGAGATGAGGGCTGACAATCTCTGTTTTGATGTCTTCCTGATGATTCCATTACCTGTTAAAGTTTGAAAACGACTGTCCTAAGTAATTCTCCTCGCCCTCTGTATGTACCATTAATGCAGATGGGAGATACAACTCAAAATAACCCCTGCAATTCTTTATGGCTCCTGAATGTCTGGGTGTATTTTTTTCTGTTGAGTACTAAGAAAAGATACAATAGATTTTGGTGGAATTGGACGGTCCTTTCTATTGAAAATAGGTGCACTGTCATTAATCTTTTTCTGGAAGGCCATTACTTGAAGTAAGGGGGGGGGGGAGAGAACTTTACATATCATCAATGGCAGATCCCCCCCCCCCAAATTTGGGAAGATCCATTTGAATGGAAAATTCAAGTAATCGAATTGGAGAAAGTAGAGAAACAAAGGAGTGCAATATTTTGACTTTCCACCCCAATAAAAAAAAACAATAAGAAAGTTGGCACTTGTAAATGAATGTCTACCATTGAGATTCCAGTAACAAATTACACACACACCCCTTCTCCTTGAGACTCAGCCCTTCTGGCACTTAGGAAAATCATTTCCAATTAGTAGTACTGTGTGTTGGCAAGACACTTATAAAACCTCACTGTAGTCTAATGTGGCTGTAGGTAGTGAATATGGCTGTAGGTTGGGAACACTGAAGTAATTTTGAATATAACATGTCTGTAATGTTTTCAGAGTTGAAGCTCTTTCAAGATTATTAGCAGAACTAGCAGTGCGAATTTAAATAGAAGAAATTCAAACAAAATCCAGGTCAATTTTTTCTCAAAAGCCTAAAGTTTTTTCAGGTTAAGATTTCTAAGAACCTGAGTTGTAAAGAAATTAGTTGTCAATATTAAATACTTTGACTTGCTTCCTTTAAGGGTAGAATTAAAACTGGGATGTAACTCTTCTTTTTCCCTTGGGTTAATGCGTACAAGCTCTTGGGGTTTAAACAGCAGGGAGTTACCTAGAACATAAAACTTAAAATATAGAAATTTGTCCTGCTGCCAATAAGGTAACTTACAGGTCTGGTCTGTGGTGATGACCTGTGCTAGCTGCTTAGGAAAATCCTTGTTAACCAAATAATTTGCCTATTCTGGTCATTTCAGATAAATGGTTTCATACATGTGGTCTTCAGTTAGCCTGATGTTTTCAGGGTTTATCTGTGTTGTAGCTTATGTTAGTATTTCATTCCTTCTTACTGCTTAATATTATTCTGTCATGTAGATACGCCACATTTTATCTGTTCATCAGGTGATAGACTTTTGGGTTGTTCCTGCTGTTTACCTGTTAAGAATGATACCGCTGTTAACATTGTGTGCAGGTTTTTGTGTGAGTACGTGTTTTTAGTTCCTTGGGTGTATACCTCGGAATAGAATGGCTGGATTACACAGTAACTCTGTGTTTACCTTTTGAAGAATACCACACTCTCTTCCAAAGTTGCAGCTCCATTTCACATTCCCACCAGCAGTTTATGAGGGTTCCACTCTCTCCACATCCTTCCAATGCTTATTATTTTCTGTCGTTTTTATTATATTCACTTAATGGGTATCTTGTGATTTTTATTTGCATTTCAAATCCTTTGCCCATTTTTAATGAGGTGATTTGTCTTTTTGTTGGATGTGTTATATGTGTATACAAGTATACATCTGATAATCCTTCATTTGGTATATGATTTACAAATTTTTTT
The DNA here is from genome assembly GCA_963574355.1 of Loris lydekkerianus. Taxonomy (NCBI): domain Eukaryota; kingdom Metazoa; phylum Chordata; class Mammalia; order Primates; family Lorisidae; genus Loris; species Loris lydekkerianus. Next base: position 324 of record CAUYPK010012059.1, on the reverse strand, counting down.
CTCCCTTATTAAGGGATGTCTTTTACTTCCTTGATGGTGTCCTTTGAAGCACACAGATTTTTAATTTTGATAAAATCTAATTTATCTATTTTTTTATTTTTTCCTTTGGTCACTTGTGTTTTTGGTGTCATATATAAAAAACCATTGTTAAATCCAAGGTCATGATGATTTACACCTATGGTTTTTCTATGTGTTTTCTAGTTTTACATTTAGGTCTGTGTTCTGTTTTGTATATGGTAGGAGGTAGGGATCCAATGTGTGGATGTTCAATTAGCCCACATAATTTCTTACTTTTTTTTTTTTTTTTTTTTTTTTTTTTTTTGA
>CAUYPK010012057.1:0-34221 GCA_963574355.1 Loris lydekkerianus | reverse complement strand
CTAAGGCACAGAGAGGGCAAGTAAGTTGCTCCAGGCCACATAGCTTTAAGACAATGAAGATGAGATTCAAAGTCCCTTATGCTTATGGGCACTATCTCAAATATCAGTGGCAATTCTGGGAATGGTCATGGATCATAGAGGTCATGGATCATAGAGGGCATGGAGAGAGTGACTTGATTGAAGCCACACAGGGGTCATATGCTGACATGACCACCCCTGCATTTTGTTGGTTGCTTTATTTTATGTGTAAGAGAAAATAGTTGAGAAGATGCAAGGAAAAACTAAGAAAATCCCATTAAGACATATTTTGTTATGACATTAATTTGATAATTTTGTAATTGTATTTCAACAGTGGTGAACTAGTTGAGTTAGTGTGATTTGGTGAAAAAATTAAATAAACATATGAATAAAGTTTTTCAATTCTATTTGAGGGTCAGAGAAGGATTTGAGATTTGAAAATCAATGGCAATAATGCTGACATGCATTAGAAATCAGTTAACCATGGTGATTCAGGCTGCTTATTCATGATAGCCAAAGAGTAAAAATGAATCTTGACCAAGTTATAAGAATCACCTTTCAGGGTGGTGCCTGTGGCTCAAAAGAGTAGGGTGCCAGCCCCAGATACCGGAGGTGGTGGGTTCAAACCAAAAACTGCAAAATAAAAAAAAAAGAAGAATCACCTTTCAAATGATCATGTGTTTCAAGGAAGTTTCTTCTATAGTGAAGATATATATATGGAGTTATAAGGTTCTAATTATAATACTTTCTATACTTTAAGTACCTGCTTTAAGGGGTCAAATGTAAGTTTAGATTATTTCTAAGATATCTTTTTATTTATTTATTTTTTGGTAGAGACAGAGTCTCACTTTATCGCCCTCAGTAAAGTACAGTGGCGTCACACAGCTCACAGCAACTTCCAATTCCTGGGCTTAGGCGATTCTCTTGCCTCAGCCTCCTGAGTAGCTGGGACTACATGCGCCCACCACAATGCCTGGCTATTTTTTTTTTGGTTGTTGCAGTTTGACTGGGGCCGGGTTTGAACCCGCCACCCTCAGTATATGGGGCCAGAGTCGTACTCCCTGAGCCACAAGTGCTGCCCAAATATTGCCTTTTTTTTTTTTTTTTTTTGCAGTTTTTGGCAGGGGCCAGGTTTAAACCCGCCACCTCCAGTACATGGGGCTGGTGCCCTACTCCTTTGAGCCACAGGCGCCGCCCATAGATTATTTCTAAGATTTCTTTAAATTATATACATATTAAAGGCCTAGAAAGCTGTCAACTTACATTTCTTCAATTCCTTTTTTTTTTTTTTTTTTTGAGACAGAGTGTCACCATGTCACCCTGGATAGAGTGCTGTGGCATCATAGCTCACAGCAACCACAAACTCTTGGCTCAAGTGATCCTCTTGCCTCAGCCTCCTGAGTAGCTGGAACAACAGGCACCTACCACAATGCCTGGCTAGTTTTTCTATTTTTAGTAGAGATGTGATCTCTCTCTTGCTCAGGCTGGTCTCGAACTCTTAAGCTCAGTGTATTCACCTGCCTCAGCCTCCCAGGGTGCTAGGAGTACAGGTGTGAGCCGCAGCGCCCATTTGATTCCTGAGTTTTGAGACAGCTATCTTACTATGTTCCTTTTTACATTCCTGGTGCAGTCCTGGTGCTGTGCGCATAGTAGGTCTTCTACAAATATCTGTTGGCTGAAAGAGTAAATGTACAACTGAACGAGTCCACAGGGTGAGAGAAAATTCTGTAATAAGTCCTTTCCCTTCCATTATGATTCAACCTGAAGCATTTTGTAGCCTCTTTAGTCAGAATCAACTGATTTTCACATTTATATTCTGGTGGGGATGCAGCTCTGGGCTTTTACATTTATTCAACAGGAAGAATATTAGCACACATCACATCATATTATGGTTCACTGAGTGTATTTATCTCTCCTAGAAGATTCTGAACTCTATACCTTTTCCAGTTTTACATTCCTGGTGCCTAACATGGCATTTGGCACATGGTAGACCTGCCATAAATATTCCGTGAGTGAATTGGGAAGCTTCTAGAATTGTACCTCAGGCTTGGAGGGCTTGACCTTGGGCAAATCACCACACCCTTATAGATCAGTTTCCTCATTCACAAATGAACACTTTTAGCATTAGGTGACTCCTCTTCAACAGATTAGAGAGGAATGGAGGAGAAACAAAGACTGGGAACCTGTGGGAAGTTTTCTCCCACTCAGACTTTATTAGGGAGAAGAAGAGACCACCATTTCTTTTCTTTTCTTTCTTTCTTTCTTTCTTTCTTTTTTTTTTTTTTGAGACAGAGTCTCACTTTATTACCCTTGGTAGAGTGCCACAGCATCGTAGCTCGCAGCAACCTCAAACTGGGCTCAAGCGATCCTCTTGCGTCAGCCTCCCAAATAGCTGGCACTACAGGCACCCGCCAAAACACCCAGCTACTTTTAAAGAGAAGGTCTTGCTCTTGCTCAGGCTGATCTCAAACCCGTGAGCTAAGGTAATCCACCCACCTCAGCCTCCTAAGTGCCGGCTTTACAGGCGTGAACCACCTCGCCTGGCCTGGAACTAACATTTCTTATAAGACTTAAATAATCAACTTTGCAGCCACTCTGTGAGATAGGATACTATTATTTCAATTATAATAACATTATTTATAGGTTAAATACATTGTTTTATAGATTTGAAAAATTAACTTCAGAGAGGTACACAGTTTGCCCAGGATCACATGTGGATGGTTGAGCCAGGATTTAAGACCAGTTCTGCTGACTTTAAAACCATCTGTTTTCCTGTATGCGCATGTTCTACCCGTTAAAATTTTGATACAAAAAGGGAACCAGTTTGCACTGAGGGCAGGATAAACTCTTTTTATCTTGTATTTCTTCTTTTTACCATTTGAGTTGAGCAAAAGTATAGGTGATTATTGCTGGGACTGTATTTGCTAATTCTATTTCATCTGCTTAGACTCCATAAAAGAAGGGGAAACAGAAGGCCCAACAAAATAAGGGGGAAGGGCTGTGTGTCAAATCATAAGCAAGCAGCTCCACCACCTGAGAAACGTGGCAGGAAAGGCCTGTTGGGTTGGGAAGGCAGAGAATGTTTGCCTGACAAGAACTAAAGCAGCAGGTTATAGAAAAAGAAAGATGTTGGGCATCAACATAGGGGGGGAAAGCAACGAGTTTGTGGTAGTTTCACAGAAAATGTCCCAGGAGGATCTCTGTACTCTGTGGGTGCTGGATGGCAGACCGTGCACCGTGGTGGGCATAGACCACTGCACAGGGACTTATGCCTCTGATCTCATGTCCGACTTCTCCTAGTTTGAAGAACTGTTCTTTAAACCATTCAGTACTTGATTTTGTTTTAATGAGTTAACTTTTAACAAAACATTTTCGTATGTTGTAGAATGAACAGTTCTAGAAATGTGCTTGTCAGGGAGATCAAACTGCCCTCACACAATCACAGTATGGAACGTGTCTATCTCTGTGGGAGATTTGAAGAAAATGCATAATATCTTTGACAGGAATTGGAAATGGATTTCTATGATGCTGCCTAATATTCTTCCCAATGCCTTAGGTTTTCTCAAAAGCCACTCCTTAATTCACTATACTCAGGTTGTAAAATAAGAACTATTGGGAGGCTCCTGTGGCTCAATGAGTAGGGCGCTGGCCCCACATACAGAGGGTGATGGGTTCAAACCCAGCCCCGGCCAAACTGCAACAAAAAATAGGCAGGTGTTGTGGTGGGCACCTGGTCCCAGCTACTCGGGAGGCTGAGGCAAGAGAATCGCCTAAGCCCAGGAGTTGGAGGTTGCTGTGAGCTAAGACACCACAGCACTCTACTGAGGGCAACAAAGTAAGACTCTGTCTCTAAAAATAAAATAAAATAAAATAAAATAAAATAAGAACTATTATTCCAATGGAAGTTTTTTAAAAAATCTTAATTTTCCAGGAAGAATGGGAGAGAAACACTATAAAATGTTCACATACAAGAAGCCAGGTGGTTGAGGGTCAGCTAACCAATATTGGTAAGTGATGCTCAGCTCAGTGTGGATAAACCAAATTAAGACAGAGAATGTTTTTTTTGTTTGTTTGTTTGTTTGTTTGTTTTTGACATTTTAAGAAAGAACATTCATTACTTAGGTCTGGGTTTCTAACACCATTCTCCAATGAAGGACCCAGGGATCTTTGGAGAAATGGGTGTTTCTAAGACCGGAACAGGAGATACACAAGTTGAGCCTGAAGCATCTTCCAGTGCCAGAAAGCAAGGAGGTGCTCAAATAAACAAAACCCGCCTGCTGTGTGGGTACGGCAAGAGGACCCAGGAGATAATGGAACAAGCTTGCCATGGGCAAAGCTGGCATAATTTTAACAAAAAAGTAAAGTACTTTTGGATTATAACCCACCATACAAAATAAATAACAGTGACTCCATACTGATACAAATAAATAATTTAAAAAAACTAAAAAGACAAATCTCTTATACAGAAGAATTCCAAATAATTTTTGTAACGCTTAGCCTTCAAAGAGGGGAAGCAAAATTCCCTACTTCATAAGTATGGGCTTCACAGAGTGACTTCCAAAGAGCAAGGAATGGAAAAGGAATGGGAGCAGAAGAGTGACTTTGTGATGAGAAACCTGACAAATGCTACTGAGATAAGTGATCAAGGTCAACATCAACAGAGAGCCATTGTGTTTAGAGTACGTGCCCTTGACATGACTCAAGGAAAGTAACACCTCTGTGGTTTTTCTCCCCAAAACCCATATCCAGTATAATCATGAGACAAATATCAGACAAATCCCAATATAGGGCATCCTATAACATACCTGACCAGTACTCCTGAAAGCTGTTAAGGATATCAAAAACAAGGAACATCTAAGAAAACTGTCATAGCATAGAGGAGATGTAACAACTAAATTTAATATGGCATCATGGATGAAATTGTAGGCAAGAGATAACTAAAGAATAAGAAAATCCAAACAAATTATAAATTTTAATAATAATGTATCAATATTGATTCATTATATAAAAATGTCATACTAATATAAGATGTAAATAATAAGGGAAATTTGTATGTGGGAAAAAAACAGAATATGTGTGGGTTTTTTCCTAAAAGTAGTAGTAGATTGTGGGATCAGAAAGATAAAGAAGAAATGAATGCTAACAGGATCTTTCACTTGCTATTCAGCAGAATTGTATTCTGTTTGAAATCTCTTACTTTGGATTGTTTACAATTTATGAGATAAAGAAAGTAAACCAAAAGGTAATTTTTCTACATTTGTTCAGAAATATTTGATAGCTAACTTCCCAGACATAATGAGGCAAGATATGTTTGTCATGAACTGGAACCAAATCTGTGACATTACCAATGTGGAGTGTTTGCAGAATGTCTGCAGGGTTTCAGTGCCTAGCACGGGTTGGTGGCTACCCCTCACTGTGGCTGTCATCAACTTCTCCCTCCCTATGTGTGAATGCTACTGCACACATCAGGATGGAACTTATTTGCCTACTTTTGAATCTGGACTGCCTTCATCCACAATTTAAACCCATATAATATCATAGAAGTAATATTCTACAGCTTCCAAAAAGGTTTTAAAGGGAACAACAGATTCCACTTCCTATCTTTTAGAAACATGTCTTTAAGCTGGAAGAAGCCCAAACTACATGGAGAGGAATAGAATTCAGGCTTTTTAGGTGACAGCCCCAGCTGAGCCACCAGCCACCTGCCAGAACCAACATTCAGCAATTTGAGTAAGCCATCTTGTACTCCAGCCCAGTTGAATTCTCAGATGACTGCAGTCCTGGCTGATGCCACATGGAGAAGAAGAACCATCCAAATGAGCCCAGTCTATCCACAGAATTGTGAGACATAATAAAATGTTGCCATAAGCCACTATCTTTCTATTTATTGTATATATATATATATATATATATATATATATATATATATATATATATACACACACACACACACACACAATTTAGTGTATATATATATATAAATACATATATTAAAAAATATATATATATACATATATATAAAATATGTACTAAATATATAGTACACACACACACACAGTGGAACTAAAACAATGGGCATAATATTTTACTCCTTATTAGGGACTGAATTGTGTTCCCCCAAATTCATATGTTGAAGTCCCAGTATTAGAATGTGACTATATTTGATGATAGAGCCTTTAAAGAGGCAATTAAAATTAAATTAGCCTACAAATGATAAAACACAAAAATTGTCCAGAAACAAAGAGGGGAGAGGAGAGAAAGGGGAGGGAGGGAGAGAGCGAGTGGAGAGAGGGTATTTGGCAGGATCTCACCTAATGTACACAATGTAAGGGTACATTTCAAAACAACTAAGAGTATATTATAACAGTCTTACCACAAAAATAAGTAAGTAAAGTGATGGTTATGTTAATTAGTTTGATTTAAGCATTCCACGTTGTATATCAAATCATCAGATTGTACTCCATAAATGTATACAGTTATGATTATTTAATAAAAATTAAGTAAAAAATGAAATAATATCAAGAATGTCAAAAATTATATTCACATTTAAAGATGAGAAAATAAATATACTAAGAATAAATATTTATGTTAGAATAAAGACCTCTCAAAAGAAAAACAAATAAAATTCTCTACTCTTTTCTACAATAGAAAATAAATAAATAGGGTGGCACCTGTGGCTCAAAGGAGTAGGGCACTGGCCCCATATACCAGAGGTGGCAGGTTCAAACCCAGCCCCAGCCAAAAACTGCAAAAAATAAAATAAATAAATAAATAAATAAATAAATAAATAAATAAATAAATGTAAATGGGCTTATAAGATAGGGCCCTAATTTGGTGTCCTCATAAGGAGAGGGAAAGGCCCAGCATGGTAGCTCTTGCTTATAATCCCAAGGCTTTGAGAGGCCAAAGCAGGAGAATCATTTGAGGCCAGAAGTTCAAGACAAACCTGAGCAACACACTGAGACTCCATCTCTATACATTTTTTTTTTCCTTTTTTTTTTTTTTTTATTGTTGGGGATTCATTGAGGGTATAATAAGCCAGGTTACACTGATTGCATTTGTTAGGTAAAGTCCCTCTTGCAATCATGTCTTGCCCCCAGAAGGTGTGGCACACACCAAGGCCCCACCCCTCTCCTTCCCTCTCTCTGCTTTTCTTCCCACCCCCCATGATTTTTTAATTGGCCAGGCAAAGCCAGCTCATGCCTGTAATCCCAGCAATTGGGAGGCTGAGGCAGGTGGATTGCCTGAGCTTATAAATTCAAGACTAGCCTAAGCCAGAACAAGTCCTTGTCTCAAAAAATAGCCAGCCATTGTGGCAGGAACCTGTAGTCCCAGCTACTTGGGAGGGGGAGGCAAGAGAATTACTTAAGCCCAGGAGCCTGAGGTTGCTGTGAATTATGATGCAATGGCACCCTACTGAGGGGAACAAAGTGAGACTCTGCCTCAAAAAAAAAAAATTGGCCAGGCCTGTGGCATGTACCTGTAGCTCCAGTCACGTAAGAAGCTGAGGAGGGAGGATCACTTGAACCCCGGAGCTTGAGGCTACAGTGAGCTATGATGGTGCCACTGCCCTCCATCCTAGGTGACAGAGGGAGGCCCTGTATCAAACAAACAATCAAATAAGTCAATAGAAGAAGGAGAGACATCGGGGATGTGCATGGACAGAGGAAAGGCCAGATGCGGACGTGAGGAGAAGGCCTCAACGCCAGGGAGCCAGGCCTCAGGGGAAACCAACCCTGACAGCACTTTGAATCTGGACTTCCAGCCTCCAGAACTGCGAGAAAATTTTCTGTTTTTTTTTTTTTTTCAGTCACCCAGTCTGTAGTATTTTGTTATGCAACCCTAGCCGACTGATGGTGCTCCCTAAGTATATTCACTCTGACAGCATCTCACTAGTACTCTCTGTGTGGAAGTGGGGCAGATGAGGGTGGAGGAGAGAGTAGTAACTAGTATCCACACTTTACAGATGAAGAGCCAGAGTCGTGAGCAGGGATTCTGGGTCCAAACCCAATGACATTTCTTTTCTTTTCTTTTCTTTTTTTTTTTTTTTGCAGTTTTTTTGGCTGGGGCTGGGTTTGAACCCACCACCTCTAGTATATGGGGCCGGCATCCTACTCCTTGAGCCACAGGCACTGCCCTCAATGACATTTCATCTATACCATAATGCTAACTCCTAAGGATGGCCTATGGTTTGGGTTGGATTTTGGTATCACTCCTCTGCCCAGAAGGGACGAGGAAGAGCAGGAGGGTAGCAGCCCCAGCAGACCTGGCCTGTGGAATCACAGGTCTGCGGATCTGGCTTGAGTATGTTCCTCCATGCTCGGAAGAGATGTAGGATGCGATTGAAAAAGATTCTAGCTGTTCCCCACAGACAAAACTTCAGATGATTAAGAGGTTGCACTTTCCATTCTGCCCTCCCTCCCTCCCTCCCTTCCCTTCTTCCCTCCTTCTCTTCCTCTCTCCTTTCTTCCTTCATTCTTTCTTTTTGTTTAATAACGTTCACCATAAAAAATTTTAAGAATATTCAGCGTTTCAAGCAAAAAGAAATTCTGCCCCTTTCATTTTTTCCATACATCTATTTCTACCCTTCAGAAGTATGAATCTGATGAGTATCTAGTTCTATTTTTGTGTGTGTGTGTTTGCGCATGCGTGTGTGTATGTGAGTGTGTGTGTGTGTGTGTGTGTGTGGTTGCTGCCAACCCCCAATAATGTTCCTTTCTTAGGGAATGGCCCAACATACACAGAGATGGATCCCTGGAGACTTTGAAAGGCTACCCTTCTTAGACATGCTAACTGATCCAGAGATGGGCTACTGACCCAAGCTAAGACAATCAGAGGGACTGGGAGCTGGAAGCTGAACTGCTTCGATGGCAGTACTTTCAAGAAAAGTTTTGTGTTTTGCTGCCACCGCTCCTAAATCCCGATGGTCCAACACTTGCCACTGATATGTTAGCCACTTCAGTACTCATCCAAAAGAGGTTTTATTTTTTTGCTCAAGCTAATCAAAACTAGTTTTTCTTGTTTGCCACCAAAAATCCTGAATATACATACATACATACACTGAATATTCCTAAAATAGGATCATAGAGTGTATTATGTTCTGAAGTTTTGCTTTCTCTCCATTGTACCATGAATCATGGATAGCATTTCTATACTGGTTAATAGGTTTACCCTATTCTTTTTTAGGAACTGTATAGCATTTTATGTATGGATGTACCATAATGCATTTAGCCAGACCTCTTTTGGTAGATTTTTTTCCCAGCTTTTTGTCATGAAAAACAATGTTGAGTGCAGAGGGGGCTGTGGGCACCTGAGGAGACATGACTCTCTTCTCCATTCCTAACTCTAGGATTTCTGCCTCTCCTCAAACAAATAGATTCATGAGATTCTACACCCATAAGCGTTTCCTTAAAGAGAATTTTGTACTCTGTGGACTGGGGAAGGCAGCTGGAGAATACTTTCCACCCACAGTCCCCACCTCTAGGAGCTTTGTGGATTTCTGTGAAGACTTTGGTCTCAGAGATCTGTGGCTCTCAGGGGCAATGACCACAGTCTTACATGGCTCTTCCATATTTCCTTGGCTTCTGGACCCCATGATCAGAGTCCTCCCTGATCCCAAGGTTGGGAAAGAACAGGATGTTGAGGACCAAGGTGGTTTCTTCCAGCTGACCTGGCAGGGACCTGGCAGCCTGTGGCTTTTTCTTGTAGCCTCTTGGGAGAAGAGACTGTTCCATCAGCCACCACCTGCAGGAGAGCTGTCTCCGAACCCATAGCAGCAACCAGACATGAGCTGAGAAAAGAAGACAAGAACAACTAGCGCACCTGTAAGGTGGTTTGGTAGAGAAAAGAAAGCCATTCAAGTCAACCGGAAGACATGCCCAGTAAAGTCAAGTTGAGGAGACAGGTGAAAACTTGATCAAAGAAAGAGCACTTAAGGAGATGTAAGGATTCCGGAGCTAAAAATGTGATTCCCCACCTAAACAATTTCAAGAGATTTGCTAAATCTGGTAAATCAAATTGAAACATTATCTTAAAACACAGATCACAAGTGAAAGAGAGGGAAATCCTTAGGGAAGGGCAAAGAGACTTGGAGGGTGGACCCAGGGTAACTAACTAGGAGCCAAAGGAACAGATAGAGAACAGGCAATAATTAAACAAATTAGAAGAACATCTCCCTGCAGTGAGGAAAAATCTGAGCCTGCAAATTGAAAGGTTCACCAAGGTCCATGAATGACTGATGAGAAACCATATACACTTAGGCATGCTAAAGTTTCTGAATTCTACGGAAAAAGAATGTTTTATATGGATCTAGAACAGAGAAAAAAAGAAACCTACCTAAAACGAAAAAGAATAGGCTCGGCGCCTGTGGCTCAAGTGGCTAAAGCGCCAGCCACGTACACCTGAGCTGGCAGGTTCGAATCCAGCCCAGGCCGCCAAACAACAATAATGGCTGCAACCAAAAAATAGCCAGGCATTGTAGCGGATGCTTGTAGTCCCAGCTACTTGGAAGATGGAGGCAGGAGAATCATTTGAGCCTAGGAGTTAGAGATTGCTGTGAGCTGTGATGCCACAGCACTCTGCCTAGGGTGACACATTGAGGATCTGTCTCAAAAAAAAAAAGAAAGAAAGAAAGAAAGAAAGAAAAGAAAAAGAATAATACTCATAGTGGCCATCTAGATGACTAAGAAAAAGCAGCAACCCAAGAACCTATCCTTGCCAATCTCCTGGTCATCCAACTAGGTGGCAAAAGTGTGTACGGAGATGCAGAAATTCAGAGCATATGTCTCATGGAACCCACAACTTCCCAGAATGGCTTAGAACAGCATTTCTCAATTTCTTTTTTTCTTTCTTCTTTTTTTTAATTAAATTATAGCTGTGTACATTAATGTGGTCATAGGGCACCATACACTAGTTTCATAGACCGTTTGACACATTTTCATCACACTGGTTAGCACAGCCTTCCTGGCATTTTCTTAGTTATTGTGCTAAGACATTTACATTTCACATTTACTAAGTTTCACATATGCCCCAATCACCTGTTAAAAATGCAGATTCCATTCAGCATGTCAGGAATAACAACCAGAGGGTCTGCATTTCTAACAGATTCCCAGTTGGTCTCCAAGCTAGTGCATGGACCAACAGCATGGATTCTGAGGTGCCTTTTCTTGGCTATGTGAATTTGTTCTTTAGATATTCTATACAGTTTCTTCATCTGTAAAGTAGGAAAAATGATACCACCCACCTCACAGAGTTGCAAAGATTGAGATAACTCATGTAAACTTCCCAACTGTGCCTGGCACAAAGTAAGTATTCAATAAAGGTTGGCTATTAACATAATGAGACACTCTTTGGGCATTTGTAATATAGGTGTTAAGAGCTTTTAGAACAGCAGCAGCATGCTGCAAGGCCGTGTTATTGCAACTATGATCTCTGCAAGTCCCAGGCATTGGGGAATAGGGAGGGACTGAGTACCAGTGCTGCCAGGATCTCATCTGAGAAAGATGGAGGGGAAAAGGAGGAAACAAATGTTCCCTGAACTATTTTAGAGTTCAACCTGTTACAATAAATGCTACTTTATCTTCTAATAGTAGAGAAAAATATATTATCATGAGCATAGGGGTAGAGAAGTTACCTGTTGACAGGCTATACAAGAACACTAGACCTTGGTGTGTGCTACACCTTCTGGGGGCAAGACATGATTGCATGAGGGACTTTACCTAACAAATGCAATCAGTGTAACCTGGCTTATTGTATTCTCAATGAATCCCCAACAATTAAAAAAAAAAGAATACTAGAATTTCCATATTAACACAAGGAAACAAAACTATCTTAATAGAAAATTTATCAAAGCAGCCACAAAAAGTAAAAAATTAAGTAGAGAATTCATCTTAAGAATCTTGCAAGAAGCTCCAGTGAATTGAAAGTACATTGTAGGGGCAAGGTAGACCTTTTTATCAGTCCCCATAAGCCAGACTCTGCTCAACCACCATCCTGGCCCATTTAACTCTATAAAAATGGGAAATTTGAGAAAATACTTAGGATAGAGACCACCTAGTTGTTCACAAAACTTATTCCTTTTCCTCAAGGGACACATACTCCTTATCATATTTTTACAGCTTTATTGATATATAATTGACATGTAATAAACCATAGATATTTAAATTGCATAATCTGATAAGTGTCGTCTTAAATATAACACTTGTAAAGCCATCACCATAATCAAGATGAAGAACATAACCATCGCCTCCAAAGGTTTCTCAGGGCCCTGTGTAATCCATTCTTCTCTCTCCACTGCACCCCCATGGGCTCCCATACACAGTACATTTCTCAGCCTTCCCCAGGGTGTGGCCAAGTGCCTCAGTGCTGCCTAGAGGGTTGTGAGTGGAAGTGAGAGCATTCTTTCAGGTTTTTCCCAAGAAATCCACCCATATACAAGCCTTTCTCTCTTCCCCTACCTGCTGGCTGCATGATAACAACCAAGTTGACATAAAAAGCAACCATTGAAGGTGGCAGAGACTTAATCAGCCCGGGTTTGAATAACCACGTGGAACAGAGGGAGTACCTCCATCTCATTGCCAAGAACCTCCTACTATGTTGAACCCCTGAGATTTGGGTGTTTGTTACAGTAACTTAGTATTACCTTCGCTAATGCAATAATATTCACAGAGCTCTTACAAATCGACAAGAAATGATCAAACAACCCAGTGGGAAAAGATTAACACCAGCCAGTTCCCAGAAGAGCAAAACCAAATTATAAACACATGAAACATATGGAAAATGTTCACATACAAGTAATATGGAAATGCAATGAAGTAACAGACTAGCACCATTAAAGAGACTAGTAACACTTATTGGCAGGGGTAAATACTCAAATACTGATGATAAAAGTGTGAGTCTGTGAAGACTTTTTGAAAAATCAATCTGGCAACATATACTAAGTGAAAAACACAAATACTTTTTGCTTTGGCAAAGTATTTAGTTCAACTCCTGGGAACTTACCCCATGGAAATAAAGGCAGTAGGACACAAGGATAAAAAATATCTTTGGGTGGCACCTGTGGCTCCAAGGAGTAGGGCACCAGCCCTATATGCCAGAGGTGGCGGGTTCAAACCCAGCCCCGGCAAAAAACTGAAAAAAAAAAAAAAAAAAAAAAAAAAATCTTTGTAAGAGGATGTTTATTGTAGTTTGTGTGTACAACCGAAAATTAAAATAAAAGGAATACCTACTAGTAAAAGAACAATGGAATAAATGATAGACTAACCATTTCATGGAAAGTTATGCTGCAAATTTGAAAAACAAAACAAAACAAAACAAAAAACTAGAGCTAATTCAGATAATAAGGATTTCCATGAAGTTCTGTTGAGTAAGAGAAGGAAAATGAAGAAAAGCATGTATAGTGCAAATTCATGTTCATTATACAATGACTAAAATCTTCCACATATGCACATGAGTATGTAAATATGTGTTTGTGTGTGCATACGAATGCAAATAAAATTAAATGAGCATAGAAAACTATTTAAGCCTTAAGAAATTGATCTTCTTTTGTACAATTATTTTTTTAAAATAAAACTGTGGAGAAAGAGGGGGAAAAAAAAAGAAAACTATTTAAGGATAACATAAGGCTTTAAAACATGATTTCACCTAATATGGTTCAGGGTAGGTATAGTAGGATGAATTTTGGCCCCCCAAGATGTCTATATTCTAATTCCCAGAACCCATAAATACTACCTTATATGGCAAAGGGGACTTTGTCTGTGGTTAAGCTAAAGGTCTTGAGATGTGAAGATCACCCTAGATTATCCACCTGGTGGGCCCAGGGTCCTTTTGCGGGAAAGGCATGAGATTAGAGAAACAGAGGAAAAGTCAGTATGATGATGGAAGAAGAGAGCAGAGAGATGTAGCCACAAGCCAAGGAATTCTGGCTGCCTTCTAATGCTGGGAAAGTCAAAGAACAGATTCTTCCCTGCAGTTTTCAGAAGGAATTAGCTTCTCCTGCACCTTGATTTTAGCCCATAAGGCTCATTTTGAACTACTGGCTTCCAGAATGTTTATAAGAGAAGAAAGCTTTGTTATAAGCCATTACATTTGTGTCATATTTTTACAGCATTAATAGGAGAAACTAATACAAGGGTGATACTGGTAGATTATTAGACAAAAATCCAAGATTCCTCTTTAATGACCCTCACCCTTGTATAATCCTCTCCCCTTAAGTTTGGGTAGAACCTGTGAATGATGGGATATCACTCTTATGATTATGTTACATGGCAAAAGGAGGAATTTAGCTTGAGCGAACTTAGTCTAATCAAGCAATCCCTGAGGTCAGCTATGAGAAGCAGCAGAGACACTCTTCTTCTGGCCTTAAAGAAACTGGTCTCCATGAGTTTTACAGATACAAGGGAGTGAATCCTGCCAACAACCACATGAACTTAGAAGAGGAGCTTGAGCTTAGAATGAGACTGTAGCCCTGGATGGTACCTGGAATGTAGCCTTCTGAGACCTTGAGCAGAGGACCTAGGTAAGCCTTCCCTACACTACTGACCCTGGAGGTCAGCTATGAGAGATGATAAGTAGATGTTGTTTTAAGCTCCCGAGTGTGTGGTAATTTCTTATACAACAATAGAAAACTAATACAGAGGGTGAAAAGATAGAACAAAGGGAAGATCAAGGGAAAGAAAGAAATTGCTGCGCTAAAAAATAAGATTGATCACATTTATAATCACATAAAACTGTATAGATGTGTGTAATGTGAAAATAAATGTTTTAAAGGTAAAAAAAGAAATTGAATACACATTTGAAAATTATAAGAGCAACTGTAGGTTGAATTCGGAAGAATGTGGGGGAGTCATGTGTGAGAAAGAGAAGGCAGAGATATTTGTGCTGCTGTAACGTTTGGCGTGAGAAAGATGCAGGGGAAAGGATTTTCCAAAGTTCAGCTGCGTGTTGCAAAAAAAACTCCCTTTGGTGCATATTTTGGAGGTTTCAGTGGAGATTTTCATGGTAGCCAGTGATTTGGGGTTGTCAATGGCATTGCTTTTGGATCTAAGACAGTGCAGAGATTGCCCAGGAGGTGGCTCCTTTTTCTGCAGCCTATAGGTGAAATCCCACACGGCTCAGCAGAGCTTCCAAGGCACTTGGCTTTGTCCCGCCCTGTCTATATACAGAACTGTAGGTCTTCACATTTAAATCACAAAATTACACGATGGCCCTTAAGAACAGTCGCAACTGTACATATTCATGCATGTAGGGAGCCATTGTATGTGAGTGTAACAGTAGAATAGATTCCTCTGTGTTGAATTGCTGGGCCAAGAATATGTACTTTAAGTTTTGGTTAAATCTTTATGTTTTCAAACTTGTTCTCCATAAAAAGCCTGTACAAATCTATAGTCCCTCCTCATAGGGTATGAAGGCCCATTCCCCCCATCTTGCTGCAATATTATATTTATAATTCTGCTTATTACAAGTATTTTAAATTTTTGGAGCACATTTTTCTGATAGGCATCAGCCATTTGTATTATTTCTCTACACGCTTGTTCATAGCCTTCTAGTCTGAAATGACTGTTGCCAAACTAAAGGCAAATCATCCTCTGTGGGGAATAGAAATAGAAAAACCTCCCTCTCCAGCAACATCACTGTGGGTCAGTGAAGGACTGAGTGTCACACCATCTAAGGCTCAGCTATTCTGTTACTCTCAGAAAGCTGCTTTGGGAAAACATTTTCGTTACTAAAACAGTAAAAATATTCCTGCCTACTAAGTTATATGATGGAACACAAATGAATCATTAAAATCATTGTAAGAATAGCTCTCATTTACGTATATAAAAGTTAAGTGGGGAATTTTTTTTGCAGAGTTTGCTACAATAATCTACACTGACTTAATGTCTTTTCACTCACAAGATTCTACACTCTCCCAGATTTATCTTGTTCACCTGCCTCGTGCTGCTTACTTTAAAAGGAGCTGGATCTACATTGTCCAAACTTCACAGGGTAATATTTAGTTGTCTTTTTTTTTTTTTTTTTTTTTTCTAAGAGAGAGTCTTAAGCTGTCACCCTGGGTAGAGTGCTGTGGCACCAACCTCAAACTCTGGGGCTTAAGCAATTCTCTTACCTCAACCTCCCAAGTAGCTGGGACTACAGGCACCCACCACGACACCTGGCTATTTTTTGTTGTTGCAGTTGTCATTGTTTTTTTTTAGCTGGCCTGAGCCGGGTTCAAAGTCACCAGCCTTGGTGCATGTGGCCAGTGCCCTGACCACTGAGCAACAGTGCCTCCCCTCCCCCCCCCCCTTTTTTTAGAAAGAGTCTCACTATGTGCCCCTTGGTAGAGTGCTGTGGTGTCACAACTCACAGCAACCTCTAACTCTTGGGCTTAAACAATTCTCTTGCCTCAGCCTCCCAAGTAGCTGGGACTATGGGTACCTGCCACAACGCCTGGCTAATTTTTGTTGTTGTTGTTGCTATTATTGTTTAGCAGGCCCTGGCATCAGGTTCAAACCCACCAGCTCTGAACCCCTGGCTATTTTTATTTTTATTTATTTTTTTGAGACAGAGTCTCATTTATTTTGTCACCCTCGGTAGAGTACCATGGCATCACAGCTCACACTCTTAGGCTTAAGTGGTTCTCTTGACTCAGCCTCCTGAGTAGCTGGAACTATAGGTGCCCACCACACTGCCCAGCTATTTTGTTGTTGTTGTTGTTGCAGTTGTCATTGTTGTTTATCTGGTGGCCTGGGGTGGGTTCAAACCTGCCACGTTGGTGTACATGGCCAGAGCCGTAACCACTGTGCTATGGGTGCTAAGCCTAGTTGTCTTTTTTGTAAGGATTCTTGGATAAGTGGTCAGAGACAGTTCATTCATTCCTTCTTCCATTCACTCTTTCAAAAAGTATTTAGCACTTATTATGCACTAGGCATCTGTGGGACTAAGATACAGAGAAGAACGTGACCGACTTGTACCCTGACTTCATGGATTTACAGTTTACTGGGAGAAGCCAGGTAAGTAAACAGACAGTGCCATGATTTAGGAAGTTCATGAAAACCTGTAAAATAATCAGATGTGTCTGGTGTGGGGTGGGCATAGGAAGAGTGCTCCAAGCTGAGGGAACCACACGTCTTTTATTAAGTAACTGACACGATCACATATTTCCTAAGCATGTGCATCCTGGCATGGAACCAGTGACAAATTCTTGGGGGAAATTCAAAGACCCTTGATACAAATCTCAGGACTCTATTCAAAGTTTCTATTCTACTACTCTGCCCAGGGAGTTGGAATAAGAACTTGCTCCGTCCATTCCATGCATCAACCTGGTATTGCAGTACCTACGGAACAGTGCAGAAAAAGGAAAGAAAAAAAAAATGACTTTGGAGAATATATGATTTAAATTTTTAAGAAAGAGGGAAAAAAGAGACTCTGCCTCTGCCAGCCAGGAAAGGGTTCTACTAGGGCTTCAATGTGGCCTTGACCACCCTACAATCATTCTTTTGATATTGATAGAGCATCTTCTCCAGGCCTGGCTATGTGCTGGGCATTGTGAATTCTGGCTCAATCAGACGTCATTGCTACCTTCAGGGTCAATGGTCTTATTGGGGTGTGGGGTGGAGGTAGACAAATAAATAACTATAATTCAACAAGATATGCATTGTGGAAGAGGAGGCATGTATATCATGATATGAGAATAGAAGGCGAGAATGAACTCACCCTACTGGAGAGTTAGGGAAGGACCCACAGATCTTAATGAGTAAATGCCTACCAGGAAGTCGAATTGGGGAAGGGTTTGGTTTTTTGTCTTGGTTTTGGTAGAATGTACACAAAGGCTGAAAAAGGAAAAATATGTACAGGAAAATCTAAGAGTATGGCTGTGGTTGGAGAACAGGGTATGTGGTGGCCAGTAAAGAGAAATAGAAAGATAAGTAGGATCTTCTTGGTGAGGGCCTTGATAGGGTATGTGGTGGTCAAGCAATAATGTTCAGATTATTGTCACCAAGAAGGTATGGTTAATGACGTTACCTAGAAAGTGTCATGGCAACCAGATATCTATGCAGTGGGGGACTTATTTTCAGAGCTCTCTCCAAAGAGTATCCTTCATGCCAAAAGAAGTTTAATCCATTCTTTCTCTACCCCATTATAGTTCCAAATAATACAGATCTCACAGAAATACTGCATACCCCTGAAGGTCCTGAGGCAGATTTGCCCAAGACCAACCATTCCTGAGAAAGACTATCTGCAAAAGTGATAAAAACCCAGGGTAAAAGTGAGCATACCTGCACGGGCACACTAGGAATCAAACAGTGAAAAGAGCAGGGAAGAATACAAGTCAAGGTTATTACTGGTCTCTTAGTGAGGATTGATTAGAGACAAACATAACCATCTATTATATACCCCCTCTATGGATAACTGCATGTAAACATATATGTAATAAAGTTAATAGCATTCTCATTTCAAAGTGAGGCTTCAGTCACCATTTTCTGCCACCTTCATAAATTCCCTCACTAAAGAATCCCTCTGAATTTTTTTTTATTTGCATGTGGATATCTGTACTGAGCATGCAATCTTGAGTCTAGTGTGCAGATTGGACACAACCAGGTAACAAGCCCCCTATTCAACTGCTGTTTCGACTTGTCGCCTGCCATACCAGTTTAAGGTGTTTGGGCTTTATTCTGTTGACCAGAAATTCCTAATCTCAAGTGTTTGCATTCATCCATAAATAACCTTTTCCATTTAACTGAATGAGAGCTGACAAATATTATTGTTTCCTGTGTGGTTAAGCGGAAGACCAGGGAGCACTCCTGTAATGGGCACCTGTATTGGACTTTGGCCATTATCCATCTATCACCCTGAAACATGGGTACTCCCAATTCAAAGCTTTGTATGTCTTTCTGGCTGTGGGAAAATGCTTGTTGGAGAGAAGACCTGGGACCTTCACACTGGGATAATGAAAGCAGATTACCAGGGAGGATTGAGAGCAGCAAGATGAAGTCATCGTTAAATTACCCTTTGAGATGCAATTACGTGAAAGATAGTGAATAGCTGCTGTCCATCTTTTATCAGAAATGAAATGGGCCTGGGTTTAAACTACAGCCTAAGGAATTAATGTTAGATAAAAGCATGCAACAGAATCACTCCCTTGCTCCCAAGGCACGTGTATTTTAGTGGGAGAGGTTTACTTGTATCTACTTTGCTTTGACTTAACCGTGTGTCCATCCTCTGCCCTGCCCATTCATGTTTGTATCCACAATACCCAGCATGGCGCCTCCACAGAGAGTGGGCTCTCAATGAATGCTCGTTGCATTGCATCGACTTGGTAAGTGATGGGAATCAGGAAAGACAGGGATGTTCTCTGAAAGTTATTAAATACAGAACAAGTTTTCTCACCTGGAATGTCTTAGAAATCACAGACCATGGAACCATGATGCGTTCTTCTCTTATTCATTCTTAGTTCTCACATCCAGGTATCCCAAGTTTTAAACTGAGAAATTCACATTTCCTTTCATGGGCGTAATTGACTTGCTGAATTTTCAAAAGCAAAGTTCTATCAGTTGCATTCCTTGAGAGCTTGCATCTGTGAATTATTCTTTAGTATAAAGACATTCGATAGCAGGCATTTTAGCATTCTGTGTACTACGTGTTTTGAGTTCATGATGCAGCTCCTGAGTATTCAGTTGCAAACTTTTCACACCCTTTTATTGTCATCTTGCCCCTCCCCAACTACACACTCTGCATGGGTTGGATAAAGGACTAATTAACGTATCGCCTTTTTTTTTTCCTGCTCTATGTACTTTACTTATCTTGAAATAGGAAGAGAAGAAAAGGGAGAATACTGTCTTTGCTAGTTTTCTGAACTTAGACAACCTCGTAGCTTTACTAAGACTTGTAACAAACAAACAAACTATTGGGATCAATCAAACTCCAAACTGCATATGAGGCCACAGTTTTAAAACCCACTATATCAGTCAGGGTCCTGGCAGGGAACAGATGACAGGCTCTAGGGATAATTGAGGAGAATTTAGTGAGAAGATTATTACACAAAAATGTGGCAAAGTCATGGGAGCCAATAGGAAATAGAGAAGGACCCACGGATGGGCCACACTGGGGAGCTGTGACATTTACAGAGTCAGAAGAGCAAAATGAAGGGCCTAGGAAGAGCTGAGCTCTGGGAGAGGCACCACCTGGCAGGAGCAGTGGTCTTAAGCAGAGGAACACAACAACTGCCAAACCCAAGCCTAGCAGGAGAGGAATAACCCGTTCCCTTCCCTCCCATCCTCTGATCCCCTGATGGCATCTCCCATTGGCCAAATCCAACTGGACGTCTGCAGATCTCTGCCTCCTGGGATACAGAGAATGGGGGAAATGGCAAGGAATATTTCTAGGGTATCACTGAGGGTCCAACAGCAGCAACAAATGGCACTGCCTTTTAGAGTAAGTGGAGAGGTTTTCTACAAAAGGTCTGTTTACAATAGTGTGGGCAGGATTTAGCCACAAAGAATAGTGCAGCAACTTGGGGTGAATAGCAATAAAATTTTTACCACTCCAGCCCCAAAGAGGCAAGGGCAGAATGCTGTTATCAAAAAGAGTGTAGGGGAGGCTGGCTTAAAAGGAGTACTATGCTTTGGTGAAGAAATTGAACCAGTCAGACTAAGAGAGGGGCCAGGAGAAGAAGTACCCTGACCCCCCTCATCATGTTGTCCAGGCTCCCACCACGGAGCCTTTGCAATGTATCTAGATAGGTCAGCCCCAGCCCCTCACCCCTCAACAGGAACAGAGTGGAGAGGGTGACAGACCCATGTAGGTAGGTCAGCCCCAGCCCCTCACCCCTCAACAGGAACAGAGTGGAGAGGGTGACAGACCATGTAGGTAGGTCAGCCCCAGCCCCTCACCCCTCAACAGGAACAGAGTGGAGAGGGTGACAGACCATGTAGATAGGTCAGCCCCAGCCCCTCACCCCTCAACAGGAACAGAGTGGAGAGGGTGATAGACCCATGTAGGTAGGTCAGCCCCAGCCCCTCACCCCTCAACAGGAACAGAGTGGACAAGGTGACAGGCCCATGTAGATAGGTCAGCCCCAGCCCCTCACCCCTCAACAGGAACAAAGTGGAGAGGGTGACAGACCCATGTAGATAGGTCAGCCCCAGCCCCTCACCCCTCAACAGGAACAGAGTGGAGAGGGTGACAGACAAATGAATCTGGAGAAATCAAAGATAACCGGCAGGCCTGCTTATAACTCCGTCATTCACTAACTTCTCCCTCCTTTCTTCACTCCCTCCTTTCTTTCTTTCTTTTGTTCCTTCCTCTAAACTTTATTGACCTTTGTGCCAAGCACTGTGCTAGAGATTGTCACATAAATTGTCACATAAATTATTTCTTTTAACCCTTAAAGCTTCCCTCTAAGGCGGGGGATGTTGTTTTCCCTAAGCAGGCGCCCTCCATCACCTTGACCTCTCAGCAGTTTACAACCTTCCTGACAGAAGAGCTTTGAAAAAAAATAAACCTCTCTGGAACCCCAATATATAAAGGAGATAAATATAAAAATTTAAAATGTAAACTTACATTCCCTTATTATTAGAGTAACCAGGGAAAACAGTAATGGTATTTTTGATAAACACAAAAGTTTGAGATCTATTTTGCTGCCTTACCCTGGTATCAGCATTTGAGAACACTGACCTTCTCTCTGAAATGCAGTTTGATAATCATTGACATAAGTTACTGGAAAAACATGAAGTTTTAATTATTGCAACCTTCAACTTCTGGGCAATGCCTCCGTTTTGGAATCAAAATCTGATCCCTAGAACACACGAGGTGGAACTGACAGCCGCTCTTTTCTGATCACCTGTTTAGGAAATATCTCATCCCTCTGAAAACTCAGCCTTCACGCCGCAGTTACTGAACACTTTGGAGCAGCTTAACTCAGGAAGTAAAGGCTTTTGTTAAAAACATGGAGATTTAGGAAGCCAGGACGTGATTAACCGTGTGGCATTTTGCCAAATGAGCAGTTAACAACCAGGCCTATGAAAATAAGTGCTGATTAATAATCTCTGGGCTTACAGAAAAAGCTTAGACCCCATCCTAACAATCCCTGCCTGGGACAGACCAGAACATTCCTAACCTATTATAGCTGGAACTGTGCTCCCTTAAAAAAAAGTGTTAGTCTAATCAAAATGTGTTCATCAATGCCTCTACATGTAAAGGAAAAAAAAACCTTCTAAGAATATTTATTTAAATTTGGCAGACTGGAAATCGCCTAACTGTTCTCTCTAAAATATAAAATTAAACTTTGAAGCTACCCATGAGGTTTCTAGGGATTAATGTTTGTTTTAAAAAAGGCTTTGCTATTGAATTCATTCATTCAATATTTGAGTGTCAGTCACATACCAGGAGCTGTTCTAAATTCTAGTGATGAGTCCAGGGAGCTATACCAGAAAGAACACCGACTCTGAAGTTGATCAGGTATATCAATCTTGAATGCATTTGAGTTCAAAAACAGAATACCAAAGTTATAGCGTTTTTATTTCTGTCTGATTAGTAGACATCTGGAGGGAAGTAGCTGTTGACCGTGGCACCTGGGCTTGACCAGGAGCCAAGTCCCCACAGCACTCCTGGCCTTTCCCTCACCCCCATCACTCTAGTGACCAGAAGACTCTAGGGAAGAGGCCCATGCAGGATGGACGGTAGTGGTGGTGGTGGGAGGAGCAATTGTGATAAATGCTCTGTTCAGGTCATGTTGAGGCAAGGGACTTGGTGGCAGGATGACACTCAGTGCATGTGCTCTGTAGGCGATTGAGACACAGGACTGATGTAAGGGCAGAGGTCAGGGTGGAGGAGGCAAGGTAACTACAAGGCCACGCACGCAGCACAGGTCTAAATCAAAGCTATGAGGATGAGTTTCTTGTTAAAATTGAGAGAAATCTGTCTGCAGACAGGGGGAATGCAAATAGGAGGTGAGTGCAGATGGAACAGTTTGAGTATAGTGTCGTCTCTAACAGGCAGGGAGTGTCCTCTGGGAGGGGGTTGGGCCATACTGAGTGATTAGACTGAAAACACCCACTGTGTGGACCAGGGCTGAAAACACTCACTGGATGGACCAGGGCTGAAAAAGTCTGGCTCAGCTGGCAGTGTAACAAAGCTTGTAATGATTCAGGTATGCAGATTTCTAAAGTTTTGAGAGCAGCAGTTCAGGGTGTAGACAAAGATACGGGGCTAGAGGACCTGGTGACACAGGCTGGTGATGGCCTGGGATGAGGTCACTGGGACTGTCACAATGACTGGGGAGAAGGGGCTGAGCTAGAGTCCAGCCAGACAGGGAGAACATACCGGGAGTCAACCTCCTATGATTGAACCCCCTGGGGCCATGTCTCAGGCTCCTCTTCCCCACTTAGGGTCCCTTCCCCTATAAGACCACTGCAGACCAGCAGCTCGGTGGCCAGTGGTACACGAGTTATCCAGGAGGAAACAGATAAGGGACGAGGGGAATCAAAACCACACAGAAAATAGCCCAGCTCCAGATTCTAGCAAATTTCTTGTGTAATAGACCTTTATCTCCAGATCACTGATCACTTCTGATCACTAAGTTCTGTTGGACTGAAATCTTTGCTCTTTGCTCTTACAGAACTGGCTGTCCACTCCTCTCCTCTATGGGAAGGCTTTAACTTAGGAGAATGACATGTTGTACTTACTGCAAGATGTCTCCTCCTACCTTATCCCAACCAGCACAGGAACGGATACAAATTCAGCCACTGTCTTGTCACTAGATGGTCATCTAGTGGGTACTGGGATGCTCTTCACATGTCTGCAGCACTGAAGGAGGTGGGGTGGTGGAGGGAGGCCAGGAGTGACTCAGTCACTGAGGGGCCCATTGAGGATAGAGGTTAGAGTCTGAGGAAAGTAGCAGGATGTGACTGGAAAACTCAGAGAATGCCAAATGTGAGGTCTTTCAGATCCAAGGAACAGTGCCGTGATGTTGCTGCACTGATGAAATCAAATCACAGCTCTTTGTCTCTTTGTATCTTCCCTCGAGAAAGTAACATTAACCTTCTCCTTATGAAGAAAAGGTGGTTTCTCTAATCTTGCAGAATTCTAGATTCTTAACATGGGAAGGTGGTCTACAGGCTGCCCTGTGTGGGCTGTAACCCTGTTACCCGTCCTGAACTGGCCTTTGCAGCTGACTGTTGGCATCCCCTCAAATACAACCGCAGAGGGATGCTCATTACTTTCCGGGAAGGCCTGACTTCTAGAAAACTGTCCTTGAGACAAGATTGTCATTTACTTCCTGTAGTGTTCATTTACTGGTGCCCGTTTTACTTTCCAGTATCTCATGAGTAGATACTCTCCATTTCTCAAATAAGGACCCTTCTGATGTTTCAACGCTCTCAAGTTTCCACTAAGATTTTCCTCCTTTCCTTTCCTTCACTCCTCTTTCCCTTCGCCTCTACCGTCCCCCCTCCCCTCCCCTCCCCTCCCCTCCCCTCCCCTCCCCTTCCCTTCCCTTCCCTTCCCTTCCCTTCCCTTCCCTTCCTTTCCTCCATCTCTCTCTCTCATACATCCTTTCTTCCTTCCTTTTTCCTTCCTTTTGCTCCCTCTTTCCTTCCTTCCTTCCCTCCCTTCCTTCTTTCTTCCTTTCTCTTTCATCAAATATCCCCAGGCCTTCACTCCACCTTCCTTTCAGTAACATGGCCTTAGGACTCTTCACCATCTTGGTCCCCATGTCCTAGTTGGTCTGGCAAGCATGAAGCACCCAGAGCCAGACCCAGCATTCTGGACAGAGGCTGAGCAGCAAGCAGAACAAGGAGACAGTCCCCTCCCTGGAGCTGGGCACTGATGCTTCAACTACCATAGCTCAAGAGCTTATTAGCTTGATGAGGCTAGAACCCCATCTTTTGGGATTTTGGTGTACTATCCCTTAGCTCTGCTTTCTTCTTGTGATTTTTCCACTATAAAATGCACATAAAATTGGTCCAGAAATCTCCTTCCTTCATGTCTTAGGATAAATTACATCTCCCTGACCCCTAGAAAATTTCTCATTACCCAAGTGCCAGGACTGCTGTTTCTACTTCCCTAACAGATGTATAAATTCAGTTTAGTTAGGTGATATTTCTTAGGTCATCCACCAGAAATTGGAATATATGCTAAGATGGGGTTAGAGGACATCAGTAAATTGGAGTATGGGTCCTACCACAGGGCAGCTTGCTTGCTGGAGGGAAAAGACACCCATATAAATACAGGATAACCATGTGATGTAGGGAAACCATTATTATATAAACACAGTAAGTATGGGACCCACAAAAGGGCCTCTTGGCCCAGGGAAGGGTTCCCATAAAAAGTACTTTAGAAAGTAGCAGAATTAAGGAGTAATGTGAAGACCGTGGGAAGACAGAAAGAATGAAGTCAAGGAGGCAGGAAGCAGGGTGGTGTATGTGAGGGCTGCGAGCTATCTGGAAGCCCAGAGTAACAAGTACCAGACAAGGGGGAAATCCTCACTTTCAAATTAGGGCTTAACTCAGTGGACAGCAGGAAAATCTGTGATGTTTTAAGAAGATGTATGTGCGGCACCCGGACCTCCATAAGAGCTGCTCCAGATCAGCGATCAGCGCCCGGACCTCCGTAAGCACTGCAAACCATCTTCCATCTGCGCCCGCCCAGACCATGGTAAGAGCTGAGCTCGCTGGGCCTTTGCATGCCCTGACCAGGAATTCCGGGAGCCGTGCAACCCCGCATCCTCCCTCCTGTACCCTCCTTGCCTCCATACCAGCCTGCTCGTCTAGCAAAGGACTCTGGTAGTCTTGTGCCCTCCGGAGCCCTCCTGCCTCTGTGCAGAGCCCTTCTCCTGGCCAGAGACTGCTGGAGCCTTGGGCTCTCTGAGCCAAAGTCACTTGGTACCAGGCACTCCCAGAACCATGTGCACCACCCCCCGCCCTGTTGCTGGATCCAGGTGTGTCACACTCCAGAGCTGCTCCCACAAACAGAACTCCCTGGCTGGGGCAGCCCCTGAGGAACTACACAGGATCACTCCCTAAAAAGATCCAGCAATAATAGAGTGATCTCGCTAGGGTCTAATCTTGGAGAGACACCTCTCCACCTCTGAGGACAGCCAGAGACAATGGTGAAAAACAATCATGAGGCAAAATCAAGGGAAAAACTCTGGCAATATGTGTAATCAGAGTAGATCAACTCCCCCAAAGATCAATGGGGCAGACATAGCACAAGATCCCACGCACAAACAGCTGAGATGTCAGAAATTAAATTCAGAATCTGGATAGCAAATAAGATCGAACTAGAATTCCAAGCACTAACCCAAAAGATACCTCAAGAATTCAACAAATTCAATGACCAAATGACCAAAGGTTTTGATACATTGAGACAAGAAGTTGCAGCCCTCAAAGATCTGAGAAACACAGTAGAATTCCTCAGTAACAGAATGGGAGCAAACAGAAGAAAGGATTTCTGACATTGAAGACAAAGCTTTAAAATGCTCCCAAACCTTCAAAGAAGAAGAGAAATGGAGAGCAAAAACAGACCACTCTCTCAGAGAGCTCTGGGATAATTTGAAGAAAACCAATATTTGTCTTATAGGGATCCCCAAAAGTGACGAAGTGGCTTCATGAGGCACAGAGTCTCTTCTCCATGAGATTATGAAAGAGAATTTTCCAGACATGCCAAGAGATTCTGAAATTCAGATAGTAGACAGTTTCAGAACTCCAGCACGACTCACCCCAAATAAGACATCCTCCAGACACATCATAATCACTTTCACTAAAGTTAATATGAAGGAGAAAATTCTGAAAGCAGCCAGATGAAAGAAACCCATCACCTACAAGGGCAAGAATATTAGAATAACTGCAGATCTCTCTGCTGAAACTTTTTAAGCTAGAAGAGGATGATCATCGACTTTTAATCTCCTAAAACAAAATAACTTTCAACCCAGGATCCTCAGTGAAACTGAGTTTCATTTATGATGGAGAAATTAAATATTTTAATGACATTCACATGTTGAAGAAATTTGTCATAACTAAACCAGCTCAGGGTATTCTCAGACCTATCCTCCTTAAAAACCAGCATAATCCTCCACCACAAAAGTAAACCCACCCAGAAACTTTTGATCAAATTCCAACTTCCACAGTCACAAAAGGATTAAAAATGTCCACTGGACCCTCAAAAAGCTTATCAATATTGTCAATTAATGTGAATGGTTTAAATTGTCCTCTAAAGAGGCACAGACTGGCTGACTGGATACAAAAACTCAAACCCGATATCTGCTGCATACAAGAATCTCATCTTACATTAAAAGACAAATATAGACTCAAGGTGAAGGGATGGTCATCTATATTCCAGGCAAATGGAAAGCAGAAAAAAGCAGGCGTTACAATCTTATTCACAGATGCAATAGGCTTTAAACCAACCAAAATAAGGAAGGATAAGGATGGACACTTCATATTTGTTAAAGGTAATACTCAATATGATGAGACTTCAATTATTAATATTTATGCACCCAACCACAATGCACCTCAATTTATAAGAGAAACTCCAACAGACACGAGCAACTTGATTTCCTCCAGTTCCATAGTAGTTGGAGATTTTAACACCCCTCTAGCAGTGCTGGATAGATCCTCCAAAAAGAAGCTAAGCAAAGAAATTTTAGATTTAAACTTAACCATTCAACATCTGGACTTAACAGATATCTATAAAACATTTCATCCTAACAAAATTGAATACACATTCTTCTCATCAGCCCATGGAACATACTCCAAAATCGACCACATCCTAGGCCACAAATCTAACCTCAACAAATTTTAAAAAATAGAAATTATTCCTTGCATCTTCTCAGACCATCATGGAATAAAAGTTGAACTCAATAACAACAGGAATCTGCATATCCATACAAGAACATGGAAGCTAAATAACCTTATGCTGAAGGATAGATGGGTTATAGACGAGATTAAGAAGGAAATCACCAAATTTTTGGAACAAAACAACAATGAAGACATGTATTGTCAGAACCTCTGGGATACTGCAAAGGCAGTCCTAAGAGGGAATTTTATAGCACTGTAAACTTTCCTCAAGAAACGTAAAGAGAGGAAGTTAATAACTTTACGGAACATCTCAAGCAACTGGAAATGAAAGAATATCACAGCACCAAACCCAGCAGAAGAAAAGAAATAACTAAAATCAGAGCAGAATTAAATGAAATTGAAAACAAAAGAATTATACAACAGATCAATAAATCCAAAAGTTGGTTCTTTGAAAAGATCAATAAAATACATAAACCTTTGGCCATCCTAACAAGGAAAAAAAAAGAGTAAAATCCCTAATTTCATCAATCAGAAATGGTAAAGATGAAATAACAACAGACCCCTCAGAAATTCAAAAAATCCTTAACAAATATTACAAGAATCTCTACTCTCAGAAATATGAAAATCTGAAAGAAATCGACCAATACTTGGAAGTATGCCACCTACCAAGATTTAGCCAGAAGAAGTGGAAATGTTGAACAGGCCTATATCAAGTTCTGAAATAGCATCAACTATACAAAATTTCCCTAAGAAGAAAAGCCCAGGACCAGATGGCTCTACATCAGAATTCTACCAAACCTTTAAAGAAGAACTAGTACCTATATTACTAAACCTCTTCCAAAATATAGAAAAAGAAGGAATACTACCCAACACATTCTATGAAGCAAATATCACCTTGATCCCTAACCCAGGGTAAGACCCAAAAAAAAAAAAGAAAATTATAGACCAATATCACTAATGAATATTGATACAAAAATACTCAATAAGATCTTAACAAATAGACTCCAACAACACATCAAAAAAATTATACACCATGACCAAGTGGGATTTATCCGAGGGTCTCAAGGCTGGTTTAACACATATAAATCTATAAATGTAATTCAGCACATAAACAAACTAAAAAATAAAGACCATATGATTCTCTCAATTAATGTGGAAAAAGCTTATAATATCCAGCATCCCTTCACGATCAGAACACTTAAGAAAATCGGTATAGAAGGGACATTTCTTAAACTAATAGAGGCCATCTACAGCAAACCCACAGCCAATATCGTATTGAATGGAGTTAAATTGAAATCATTCCCACTTAGATCAGGAACCAGGCAAGGTCGCCCATTGTCTCCATTGCTCTTTAACATTGTAATGGAAGTTTTAGCCATGGCAATTAGGGAAGAAAAGTCAATCAAGGGTATCCACATAGGGTCAGAAGAGATCAAACTTTCAATCTTCACAGATGATATGATCGTATATCTGGAAAATACTAGGGATTCTACTACAAAACTTTTAGAAGTGATTAAGGAATACAGCAATGTCTCAGGCTACAAAATCAACACCCATAAATCTGTAACCTTTATATATACCAACAATCACAAAGCTGAAAAAACAGTTAAGGACCCTATTCCTTTCCCAGTAGTGCCAAAGAAGATGAAATATTTGGGAGTATACCTAACAAAAGACGTGAAAGATATCTATAAAGAGAACTATAAAACTTTAAGAAAAGAAATAGCTGAAGATATTAACAAATGGAAAAACATACCATGCTCATTGCTGGGAAGAATCAACATTGTTAAAATGTCTATACTACCCAGAGCAATATATAATTTTAATTCAATTCCTATTAAAGCTCCATTGCCATATTTTAAAGACCTTGAAAAAATAATACTTTATTTTATATGGAATCAGAAAAAACCTCAAATAGCCAAAACATTACTCAGCAAAAAAATGAAGCAGGAGGAATCACGCTACCAGACCTGAGATTGTACTATAAATCGATAGTAATCAAACAACATGGTACTGGCACAAAAACAGAGAAATAGGTGTCTATAACAGAATAGAAAACCAAGAGGTGAATCCAGCTACTTACCATTATTTGATCTTCAACAAGCCAATTAAAAATATTCAGTGGGGAAAAGATTCTCTATTTAACAAATGGTGCTGGGTGAACTGGCTGGCGATCTGTAAAAGACTGAAAGTGGACCCACACCTTTCACCATTAACTAAGATAGACTCTCACTGGATAAAAGATTTAACCTTAAGACATGAAACTATAAAAATACTTGAAGAAAGTGCAGGGAAATCTCTTGAAGGAATCAGCCTGGGTGAATATTTTATGAGGAGGACTCCCCAGGCAACTGAAGCAGTATCAAAAATACATTACTGGGACCTGATCAAACTAAAAAGCTTCTGCACAGCCAAAAACATAGTAAGTAAAGCAAGCAGACAGCCCTCAGAATGGGAGAATATATTTGCAGGTTATACCTCCGATAAAGGTTTAATAACCAGAATCCACAGAGAACTCAAACGTATTACCAAGAAAAGAACAAGTGATCCCATCTCAGGGTAGGCAAAGGACTTGAAGAGAAACTTCTCTAAAGAAGACAGATGCACAATCTATAAGCACATGAAAAAAAGCTTATCATCCTTAATCATCAGAGAAATGCAAATCAAAACTACTTTGAGATATTACCTAACTCCAGTAAGAGTAGCCCATATACCAAAATCCCAAAACCAGAGATGTTGGCATGGATGTGGAGAAAAGGGCACACTTCTACACTGCTGGTGGGAATGTACACTAATATGTTCCTTCTGGAAGGATGTTTGGAGAATACTTAGAGATCTAAAAATGGACCTGCCATTCAATCCTATAATTCCTTTACTAGGTATATACCCAGAAGACCAAAAATCACAACATAACAAAGACATCTGTACCAGAATGTTTATTGCAGCCCAATTCATAATTGCTAAGTCATGGAAGAAGCTCAAGTGCCCATCAACCCAGGAATGGACTAGCAAATTGTGGTACATGTATACCATGGAATATTATGCAGCCTTAAAGAAGGATGGAGACTATACCTCTTTCATGTTTACATGGATGGAGCTAGAACATATTCTCCTTAGCAAAGTATCTCAGGAATGGAAGAAAAAGTATCCAAGCTATTCAGCCCTACTATGAAGCTAATTTATAGCTTTCACATGAAGTCTATAACCCAACTATAGCACAAGAATATGGGTAAAGGGCCAAGGGAGGGGAAGGGAGGGGTGAGGTATGAGTGGAGGGAGGGTAATGGGTGGGGCCACACCTACAGTGCATCTTAGAATGGGTACAGGCGAAACTTACTAAATGCAGTTTACAAATGTCTACATACAACTAAGAAAATGCCATTAAGGCTACATTGAACAGTTTGATGAGATTATTCCAGATTGTATATGAAACTAGTACATTGTACCTCTTGTTTGCACTAATGTACATAGCTATGATTTAACAATAAAAATAAAAATAATAATTAAAAAAAGATGTATGTGTGTATATATGTGTGTGTGTATGTGTGTGTGTGTGTGGTGTTAGTGGGTGACGGTAATCATATTTGCATTTATTATTCTAGCCCTTAGTAGAAAGAATAGATTTTAATGTGGCTAATCTGGATGTAGGCTAGCAGGTTGCGAACACCTATAATTTCCAAGTGTTAGTTCAAGCAAGAAATGTTGAGGACCTTGATTAAGGTGATGTTAGTAGGATGGAACAAATCAAATAGTTCAACAGCAAATGAAGTTGGCAGGCCTTGGTTGTGGATAGCTGTGAGTAGCAGAAAACAAGGATAGCAACAAAAATCCTGAGTAACTCCCAGAGATCTAGATTTACTGTCTAGGAGGATGGTGATACAACTGGCTGATAGGGTGGATGTGTTGTCTAGGGAACCATGACAAATATAAATACATGTCAAATTTAGACATGTAGAACTTGATTACTGGACATCCAAGTATCGCGTCCAACACTTAACTAGATTTCTACATATGACTGTCACAGGAGAAACCAACTGACTGATGAGGGTCTTCAGTTCCTCAGCAGTAGTTAAAATCACGAGGCTAGATGAGCTGATATAAGGAAAATATGTAAACAAGTAGCCAGGGGTCAGTGCATGACCATGAAGGGCACCAATATTTAAAGCTAATTTTACAAACAAGTTCAGCATGTTTTCTTGGTTGAAAGAGACCAATTTCATTTTGTTCCCAACAATTAAAAATCACTTGAATAGGCTCGGTGCCTGTGGCTCAAGCAGCTAAGGTGCCAGCCACATACACATGAGCTGGTGGGTTCAAATCCAGCCTGAGCCTGCCAAACAATAATGACGGCTGCAACCAAAAAATAGCTGGACATTGTGGCAGGTGCCTGTGGTCCCAGCTACTTGGGAGGTGAAGGCAGGAGAATCGCTTGAACCCAGGAGTTGGAGGTTGCTGTGAGCTGTGATGCCACAGCACTCTACCCAGGGTGACAGCTTGAGGCTCTGTCTCAAAAAAAAAAAAAAAAAATCACTTGAATATGAAGATTTTAAAACTGTTTTAACTGAAAACTGATACAGCCTCTTTGGAAAGGAATATGGAGAATCATCAAGGAACTCATAATAGACCCTCCTTTTGATCCCGCAATCCCATTACTAGTTATCTACCTGGAAGGAAAAGAATCATTTTATCATAAGGACATTTGCACTAGATTGTTTATCACAGCTCAATTTATAATTGCCAAGATGTGGAATTAATCTAAGTGCCCATCAACCCATGAGTAGACCAATAAACTGTGAATACACCATGGAATAGTATTAAGCCATAAAAAGATAGAGACTTTACATCTTTTGTAATAACCTGGATAGAGTTGGAGAACATTCTCTTTAGTAATGCATCACAAGAATGGAAAAGCAAGTATCCAATGTATTCAATACTAATATGAAGCCAGTAGATGAACTAATGCACACCCACACAAGAGAAAAACCCAATTCAATTCAAGGTGGGGGGAGGGAGCAGAAGAGGTCGGTGTGCTCCCACCTAATGGGCGCAATGTAAGGGTACATGGCACACCTCCTGGGTGAGGGACATAACTACAACAAGGACCTTACCTAACAAATGAAAACATCGTAAACTAATTGTTTGTATCTTCATTTTAATCTAAAAAAAAACCTATCTTTAAAATGATTTTATTTTTTAAATAATATTTATTTCAAAATGTTAGGGGGTACAAATATTCTTGTAATGTAGATTAATTGCATAATGCTGAAGGCAAGGCTTTTAGCATGCCCATCACCAGAATAGTATACATTGTACCTGATAGGTAAGTTTATCTCTCAGTCCCGCCCTCACCCCTTCTTAGTTTCCAACATCCTTTACATTACTTTTTGACACATGTATCTATCATCTAGCTCCCACTTATTTATTTATTTTTTATTTTTTTGAGACAGAGTCTTACTACATCACCCTCGGTAGAGTGCCATGGCATCACAACTCACAAGCTGTGAGCTCTTGGGCTTAAGAATTCTTTTGCCTCAGCCTCCCATGTAGCTAGGACTACAGGTGCCCACCACAATGCATGGCTATTTTTTTGCTGTTGTTGTCATTGTTGTTTAGCAGGCCCAGGCTGGGTTCAAACCTACCAGCCTGGGTGCATGTGGCTGGCATCTTAACCACTGAGCTATGGTCACCGAGCCTACTTCCCACTTATTTGTGGGAACAAGTGGTATTTATTTTTCCATTCTGGAGAGAAGTCACTTCCATCCAAGTTGCTGCAAATGACATTATTTCATTCCTTTTTATGGCTGAGTAGAACTCCATGGTATATACACACATATAAACCACATTTTCTTTATCCACTCACTCATCAGTTGGCAGGCACTTAGGTTGATTCCACATGTTTATGAACTATTCTGCAATAAACATTCAGATGAAGATTTTTTTGAGAGAGAATTATTTCATTTCCTCTGGGTAAATACCCACTAGTGTGGGATTGCTGGATGGAATGGTTGGTCTACTTTTAGTTCTTTGAGGAATTGACATACTATTTTCCATAAGAGGTTGGACATACTAATTCATAGTCCCACCAACAGTGTATAAATGTTCCTTTTTCACTACATCTCATCACATCTATTTATTTTATTTTATTTTAAAATCAGGAGCTTTGGGCCTACTGAGCTCACATTTTCACACAATGACATTCTACCAGAACTGAGTGGCAGCTGCCCTCTTTGTATGGGATTCATGTTCTCCAATTTTTATTGTCTTCATTGCCTTTTCACCATCAAGTAAATGTCAAATTTATTAATCATTACTTTAGTGCTGCTTTTTTTTTTTTTTTTTTTTTTTTATGTTGTATTATAATGTTCCACTCCGTTAATTAAAAAAACTTTTTTTTTTATTTTTATTAGTGATTGGTGTTTTGTATGTTGCC
>CAUYPK010012054.1:0-19583 GCA_963574355.1 Loris lydekkerianus | reverse complement strand
TGAGATACTTTGCTAAGAAGAATATGTTCCAGCTCCATCCATGTAAACATGAAAGAGGTAAAGTCTCCATCTTTCTTTAAGGCTGCATAGTATTCCATGGTATACATGTACCACAGTTTGCTAGTCCATTCCTGGGTTGATGGGCACTTGGGCTTCTTCCATGACTTAGCAATTATGAATTGGGCTGCAATAAACATTCTGGTACAGATGTCTTTTTTATATTGTGACTTTAGAAAAGTCAATATTGAAATAAGCTCTGTCAGTCTAAGTCTTCCAGATGTCCTCAAACTTTTTAAACAGGGGGCCAATTCACTGTCCCTCAGACCGTTGGAGGGCTGTACTATAGTTTAAAAAAAAAACAAAAAAACTATGAACAAATTTCTATGCACACTGCACATATCTTATTTTGAAGTAAAAAAACAAAACAGGAACAAACACAATTACACTGCCTCATGTGGCCCCCGGGCCGCAGTTTGAGGATTCCTGGAAGCATTTGAAAAGTGCTGGGACCCTGGATGGTTTTCTTACATGAATCCTTCCATCAGCATTCTAACCCACCTAAACCAACTCATTGTAATTACTATTAATTGGCAGATTCTTTCTAAGCAGTACACGTTTTCTTGATGTTTTTGCACTTGGGTTTCATGTGTCTGTGGGCACACGTACTGGCCTTGTGTAAATGTTAGTAATCTCCTAGACAGCTTCCAGGTTCTGTTTTCATGTTATTTATTACATACTCAGGCATCTCCCTTAATAAAACAAGCCCGTCGAAATGAGGTGAGCAAAATAGAAAACATAAAGCATGGCTGAGTGCCAGAAGGTTGATGTGTACCCTCCACTAAGCTAATGCCTCACATACGGTATTGTGTTGACTGTCAAAACTCCTGAACCTCAGATGATGTCACCTGATACCAGTTTTTCTTCAATGTTCCACAACATTTATTGTCTTTGAAGCTAATCTGAACTTATAATTTTGCAAAGTAATTATTTCAGAAGACTGAGACATATACACCAATATGGGGCAGCAAGAATTATTCCTTGACTTCATACTGGAAAAAAAAGTAGTGATTTTGGAGTGAGACTGCCTGGTGAGTTCAGATTCCAACTTATTAACTATGTAATCTTTTATTGGTGCTGTCCTCCATTGGCTGGTAATCATCTTGATCAAGTTGTTTAACCATTCGGTGCCTCAGTTCACATGTCTGTAAGATATAGAGGTGAAATAGCACCTTTCTAGTAGGCATTAATGAGAACTAAGTAAGAGGATGCATGTAAAATATTTGGCACATAGTAAGAATTTAATAATTATCTTCTTTCATTACTTCTGTCAATGTTTGATTATGCTTTGGCACCCGATGAACACTAATGCCATTTAGTTTATGCAGGTTAATTGAATAGTTGAATCATCATAGATTATGAAAGTGGAAAATCTGTTTTCCAAAGAGGGCCATGTGAATAAACTCTGTGACTGAGGATATCCCTCTCTTCACCTCAAATAAGTCCTAAAACTCTACCCACAGTGATTCTTCCATTTTTTAGTCACAATGAATGATAATGAAAAATATGTACAATATAAATACTATGCAGAAAAAAATCCAGCTATTTTTATAGTTATCAACATTTAATAACAATGTTTATTCATTTTCCTAATTCAAGCTCTGATATTTCATGAGGGCACACAAGTAAACTGAAACTAAAACTTTATGTGGCAGTACATATACATATATATAATATATGATATAAATGAACTATATACATGAATTGTGTACACACAAAAATGTGTGTATATATACACACATACATATACAGTAGAACCTCCATCATTGACCACTTCCCTACATTGACTACCTGCTCAAGGTTGATCTAATTTTCACATACCAGACACCCCACATGGATGTATGAGTACAGTAGGCCTAGTTCCTCACTTGGTCCTTATCTTGACTACCTCTGTATGATGACCATTTTGTCACGGTCCCTTGAATGGTCGGTCACCTTATAGGGTTTCTATTTCTCTCTCTCTCTCTCTGTCTCTCTCTCTCTCTCCTCTCTCTCTCTCTCTCTGTGTGTGTATGTAGAGAGAGAGAAAGAAAGAACCCAAATTCTTGATATGATGAGCACTGGCATCTGAGGAACATATGAACATGTGCCCTTGATTAGATAGATGTCTTGCAGAAGAGTCAGAATGTTATTACACACAGAGCAAAATGTGGTCTGGATCTCTGATGTCCTCTCAGCCACTCCCACTTCCCTGTCTAGAGTGGACATGCCAAAAATCTTTTTACTTATTACCCTTTTCAAGAACATAATCTGGGTACACTTGATACCTTTTTTGTATTTTCTCTTGGTAACATTAAGAATGATGATATCACAGAAGAGTGAATGAGGTGATATATACAGTGATTCACATGGAGCAGGAACTTTATTATTACTGTTATGCATCTGCCTTTATTCTTGCCTTATAGATTCAGACTTTCAGTTGATGTAGTTCTTTAGAGTTTACAAAACCCTCTTACATTTATTAACATACTAGCCCTCAGAACAGACAATATTGGTTTAATTTTTCAGATAGATGAAATTAATAAAAAATAACTAGGATAATAAGATTTTTACTAGAAAGAAGTAAATGTGTAAGAGGGGTCTTTCTTTTATAAGCACAGTAATCCCTTTCATCAGGGCATCACCCCATGACTAATGACCTCTCAAAGAGCTCACCTACTAATCTATTACATTGGGGATAAACATTTCAATACATGAATTTGAAGGGGACCAAACATTCATACTATAGCAAGAAGTGAATGACGATCAGCATGACAGCCTGGCATGCAGATTAATAAACAATAGTACTTTTTTTGTTCCTAGAAATATATGAAGAAAAAATAGTTATAGAATATATTTAGGAGCAGAAGTAGTAAAGGCTTAGGGAACATCTAGGGCAATGGTTCTCAACCTTCCTAATGCCACGAAATATTTTCTTTGATACAAAGGGGTTGCAAACCACAGATTGAGAACCGCTGATGTAGGGTATAAAGCTGGAATAATAAAATCATCTATCAGTTTGTGTTGTCTTTCTGTTTTATTTCATTTAGCATAAAATAAGAGGAGGAAATTTGGAGGGAAAGTGTTTTTGTTTTTGTTGGAAATATTAAATTTATGTACAGTGTTGCATAAGTCAGTTATTTGGTCCTCCCAAGGAGTTAAATTACTTAAGTAACCTCTTTGCAGAATACAGAATTTCAATACAGGGAATGAAATTCTTGGAAAAAAAAACATGTTTAGAAAATAGAATCAGAACTCTTTGATTTATTCTCTATGTTGTTTTTGAACTTTTTTTAATATTTACAAATTTTTCTTAAGTTAATTGAGATAAAATTAAAATTCATCAGTTTTAGGTGTGACCCTATGAATTTTTACACATACATACAATCGTGTAACCATCACCAAAACCAAAATATAAAATATTTCTAGCAGCTCTAAAATGTGAACTCTGTTATTCTTACTAAGTTTTGTGTTTAAAAAATTTTTAAGAATCTGAAAAATGCAATGATCTTTTCCCCAGAAAAGTGAAGACATTCATACAACGTTGCTTACTATTTCAGAGGGATCATTAAACCTCAGCTTGGGCTTCCAGATTCAGAAATAAGAGTTTAGATTTTAAAAATATAGATGACTTCTTCATAAAATAATACCTTCTCTTAGAACTCCAAGTCCAGTTTCTCTATCAATTGCCCAGAAATCTGGCTTATTTAAGTGCTCATCTATATATGAGGGTATATTTGCCTGCAAAACTGTTGTGTTAATGATTAAATTATTCAAGTATATCAACTAAACAAGGGCAAGGAGAGGGTTAATTCTAATATGTTAGTCTGATCTCACCAGTAACTGATGTAAGTTTGTCAAATCAAGTGCTGAACATGCAGTTAAATTTGAATTTCAGATAAAAAACAAAAATTCAGTATTCTTATACTGAATTGAGAATTCTCATAAGTTCAAATAAGTCCTAGTGCGTGGGCCATACTTCAACTAACTAAAAAATTAATTAAATTACCTGAAGTTCAATTTTTTTTTTCTGAAATTTAAATTTACGTGGGTGTTCTGAACTTTTTTATGATTACTACTTCTCCCTATCAGCAAAGATATATTATTATCTCACATTTCATTTCCTCCTACCCTAGTTATGTTTATTGAGGACCCCGATAGTCATGAAATTTGCTAAAGGAAGAAAAGTGATTCAATTTCTAGATAAAAGAGACTTTGTATTTGGGACAAGTATTTTAAGGGATTTTCTAAGACGTCCATATAGGTTGAACTCTGACCCAGTCTTATTCATGAATAACTTGTCCAAAATGCAAGTTAAAATTAGAACCCACATCTCCCTAACTCTGAAGCCCATGTTTTTGACCTCCATTAGTGGTTCTCAAAGGGAGGAAATACTGCATTCAAGGGAGATTTTAATTAATGGGGCAGAAAGAGGGATGGGGAGTGGGCGGGGACTGCAATTTAGTGATTGAGGCCAGGGATGCTACATGTCCAGCAATATGTGAGGATGAATCATGCATTTTGAGATTACTTCCATATATTCATATGAGAAATGAAACCTTAAAAATGATCTGAACCTAGAACCTAACTCCAACTGACACATACACATACAATTTTGCATTGTGTACTGTTCTTTGAATTTTCCAAGAATGAAACTAACACATGTGTCAGGAGAAGACTATACATAAAACTCCATGATAATTTGATAAGTGTTCAAAATAATTCAATAGTGGTTAAAAGGTCAGGTGAGTAAACCTCTACAGCCAGCTGGGAAGTAATACCAATAGTTCCAATTGCTCGAGGGCAAGATCCACAATCCATGTATGTCCAGGTCCCAGGTGAAGTGTGGCACTCCCTTCAGGAAATTGTCTGCTCTGACTTAATATCATTAAGGACAATTCTGGGTCCTATGGCTGGCTTGAACTTCCAGAACAGCAGCAGCAATTCTAGAAATCTCTGATTAGTTGGCTATCAGTGCATAGACCCAGGAGAATAGCTCACTTTCCACCGATGCTTCCCTAGACAAGTTGCTTTCTATCTCCCCACCTGGCTTTGCTCTCTCATCACATCTTCAACTCTCATCAAAATAAGAACTTCAGGCTCGGCGCCTGTAGCTCAAGTGGCTAAGGCGCTAGCCACATACACCAGAGATGGCGGGTTTGAATCCAGCCCGGGTCTGCCAAACAACAGCGACAACTACAACCAAAAAATAGCCGGGCATTGTGGTGGGCACCTGTAGTCCCAGCTACTTGGGAAGCTGAGGCAAGGGAATCGCTTTAGCCCAGGAGTTGAAGGTTGCTGTGAGCTGTAATGCAATGGCACTCTACCCAGGGTGACAGCTTGAGGCTCTGTCTCAAAAAAAAAAAAAAAAAAAAGAACTTCAGTCCAACTTCCATTAAGGAAGGAGATGGGCAGGGGATGGGAGAAAATGAACATGAACCCCTATTTTCTTATTAAGGAATGAATTGCATTATCTCTTTACTGTCCTTTGTTTATTCTGGAGCTTTACATTTCACTTTTTATAAATATCTTTTACAGTCTTCTTAAGAAAGAAACTTTTTATCTCAGTGAACACTTCCAAGATACACACACTCGGCTAGAGAACTCAAGAAGAGGCCAGGATTTCTTACGGGAGGCCTTGAGCTTGTGCTGATAAAATGCCAGCCCTATTTCTTATAAAAGGCCCGCCAGCACATCTGGACCAAATATTATGTGGGAAAAGGGACACCTAGGAAATGTGCAGGACACCTTTTATTAGTTACAGGATGCAAAGTGGTTTAGTGACTAAGAGCCTCTTTGGAGTTGGATGACACTAACTCAGGTCCCAGGGGTGCCACTTCACGGGGCTTTTTATATTTTACTTAATTTCTGAAGTTCAATTTTCTCTTCCATAAATGAGAGAGATTATACAAATTAACACATTTACTGTTGTATTAATCTTCTCTGACTACCATAATAAAATGTCTTACACTGGGTTGTTTAAACAACAGAAATTTATTTTTTTATAGATCTGGAGGGTGCAAAGTCTAAGATCAAAGTGCTGGCCAAGTCCATTTTCAGCAAGGGCTGTTTTCTCACTTGCAGAAGGCCACGTTCTCACTGTGTCCTCACATGGCCTCCTCTTTGTCTGCAAGCCAGAGAGAAGCATGTTGGAATTCAGGGCTTCAACTTATGCATGAGGAATGGGCATATTTCAGTCCATAGCACAGTGCCAGACCCTTAGTTGCACTACAAAACATTATCACTAGCATTGTGTGCCTAACCTAACACAACCACATGGAAAAGTAAACATTATTATCTCCATTTTAGATACAAGAAAAGAGAAACTCAGAAAGCATGGATCACATGCTGGAGTCACACACACTAGTACAAGCATCGGGAAGCGGGCATTTAACTGAATTCACTGTTAGTTCAGGTTGACAGCAATATCCACATTTGGTTTTTGTTCCACACCAGATTGCTTCCAAGATTAATGGTATTTTAATTAATTATTAATAACTAACATTCTTACAGTACCTTATAATTTGTGAAGTGTTCTCCCAGCCTTTGCTGTTCCTGCAGAGGAGGTTAAAAGAGGTTATTAAGGAGGAAAGGGAGGACTGGGGGAGGAAGGCAGCAAACAGCAACAAAAGAGCTGCTCAAAGAAGGTCTCCCATTACAGAAAGTAGGTGAAGCAAAATGTACACGACATCTCAGAGCCAGAAAAAGAGGCAAAAAAGACTCAAAAGACAGAGGAAGAGGCTCGGCTCCTATAGCTCAGAGGCTAGGGCTCCAGCCACATACATTAGGGCTGGTGGGTTCAAACCCAGCCCAGGCCTGCCAAACAACAATGACAACTACAACCAAAAAATAGCTAGCCAGGTGTTGTAGTGGGTGCCTATAGTCCCAGCTACTTGGGAGGCTGAGGCAAGATAATCACTTAAGCCCAAGAGTTTGAGGTTGATGTGAGCTGTGACTCCACGGCACTCTACTGAGGGTGACATAGTGAGACTCTGTCTCAAAAATAAAAAATATTTTAAAAAGATACAGGAAGGGTGAACCAAAGAAAGGATGGGTTTAATGAAAAAACAGTAAATCAGTAAATCAGAGTAGGGTTGGCACCTGGGGCTGCAGTCAGCCAGATACCACAGGTTACACAAACAGGCAAGAATGGTTCAGCGAGAACTGCAATTGCAGCAGGCAACTAGGGATGGGAAGTGGAAAGCCCATTGTTGCTAGATCTTGATGGGTGGCTACAGGGGCTGGATCTGTCTTCTCATTGCTGGGATTGCACTCTGCCTCCACCCCATCTAGCCATATGACCTGGGAAAAAGTTGACTTCCTAGTTGTGGTTGCAGAAAGAATGGTACTCCCTTTCTTATAATGTTGATATGTTAATCAATATGTTGACTGTAAGGTGCTTAGCATTGTACCGATGACATAGTAAAAACAGCATAATAAAGTACTAGTGATGAGGATCATGATTTTATCCCTAAGATAATTGCATTGTGCCTTGTAAGAGACATTATGTATATTGCAATCATGACTATGTCCCTTGGATTCCAGGTGACAGGGTCGAATATGCAATATTTCTGTATTCGACCCCTTCCAGGAAGTCCTGAGGAAGAGTTAGCTGGGAAAGGGCCTAAGACAGTGAAAGCAGGTTCATTAGAACTTGAGGTGAGCAGAGGAATGAGGCTCATCGAGGGTGAGGCTGAGTGAGGTGTCAATCCTCTGCAGACATAGTAGCAGGACTTCCCAAGGAAATATCTGCTTTTCTGTTTGTTCTCCTCCCCTGCCTATCCCCGCGCTCACTGGGAGTCCCCTCTTCTGGGCCAGAGGTTAGGGACTGTCTCCCATGATGAACTACTTTCCACCCTGAAACTTATTTATGTTGGTCACACAGGAAGGAGGAGAAAGAAGAAGAAAAAAGAAGAGAGCGAGTAAACCAGAGACCTCTCATATTCGTACAATCAGCACTTTGCGAGAAAGGGGCTATGATTCCCATTTTAAAGCTGGAAAAATGGAAATATACTTAAGACCTTACAGCTGAAAGGGCAGGAAGTAGGTCATCAACTCAGATCTACTAACTCAAAATTGTACTTGCTCATTTTGCTAGGTCCTACCTTTCTCCTCACAAAGTACAAGAGTACATAAAGTGCCAGATGGAGCAAGGATCTGTTTCAACTCCCAACTCTCATGAGAAAGAGAAAAATGGCCATGTGGTTGATCGGTCATGGTTGTTTGGAAGACCAAAGACTTCACTTGGAAAAAAAACAATAACAGTTATCATCCCATGTGGTATCATCTTACAAACAAGACAAGTTTATGGACTGCCAAAAATTATATGGTTAAATAAATATGCTTGAAAGATTGCTTATAAAATAGAAAAGTGAATTTCATGGCTTATCTGTTTCCTGTTGCAAATTTGAACCTAAAGTTTCCTACATTTAAGCTATAACATTTTTCTTAATTATGTCTCATGGAAACTGCAAATCTGGAAACTCCATCCTGTGTATAATTGAGGGCAGTCTCTGAGGAAAAATAGGACATCTCAATTATATAACCCCAGCTCAGTCCACACCAATCTTACTATTTACGATTTCAATCTTATTCTATATTGTCCATCTCTAAAATAAGAAACATCATATGTACTTGTCATTTATGAACCTTTGTGATTTGTTATTTTAATTAAAAGAATTTTAAAATATTCATGCAAGGTAACATTGATGATTTCAAACAGAACATAATGCCTGAGTAAAGCAATCCAGAAATCTTACATGAGACTATCTTTAGAAAACAAGTATTGTGATCATATATCTCTAGTAAGATGTTCACTTTTAATTCAAATGGTCAAGAAGTCCTAGTGTCTTTTATTTCCCGGAGGGATGTATATATTTGAAATGTGGCACAGCCCAGTGAATGTCAGTGCAGCGGATACAAAGGGAAGAACAATAAAGAAAAAGAAAATAAATGAAAATAGACAGATGAATTTGGGGAGCTTACTTGCCTTAGGGAAAAAGAGCCATGGAATAGCTTGAAAATGCACCTTATTTGCCTCATTATGCCACTAGATTTCCAGCCTGTCATACTCAATGAGGTCTTTACAAGCCAATGATGCTCGGGCTGTCAGTCTGATATTCAGTAATTTGGACTGACTTCCACCCCTGCCATCTCGTAATTATTCCTGAAAAGCAACGGAGGAGACTTGCAGAGTATTCTTTCTAATTCCATTTAATAAAAGTATTTCAAGATTTCAGTAAGAACATCTCCATGTTACTGATATGCTGGGGCAGCCATTCTCAGCATCATTCATACTTTTTTGTTTTTAATAACTAAGGGCTCAGCATGGGAAACAGCATTTGATTCCACTCCCAGAAATTAGTGTTATATATAGTGTTTTCAAATTCACCACCCTATACTTGTGACTTCTGCAATCAGCCTCATTTCCTCTTTTTTAGTTCTGTTGTCTCTCCGGTGAGATTCTGATTGTACATGTTGGGCCATTTTTTGAGAGCTGAGTGAGCTTCTTAGAGAAAATGTGTATTGTCTTGG
The DNA here is from genome assembly GCA_963574355.1 of Loris lydekkerianus. Lineage (NCBI taxonomy): Eukaryota > Metazoa > Chordata > Mammalia > Primates > Lorisidae > Loris > Loris lydekkerianus. The sequence goes on along the minus strand of CAUYPK010012054.1, from coordinate 10,013 downwards.
AGTGGGGCAGCAACTGCTTAGCATATCTTGGAGTTCTCTACGGAATGCCTGGAATTCTATGTACTTCCAGAGGAAACAGTGAATCTCCCTTTCTTCCAGCATGTGTTCATTGATGCAACATCCAGTGGAACTTATTTCCTTGGACCCCATCCTAGATTCTGCACCAGTCTTGATTTGAGGGCAAAATCACTGACCGGGCACACACTGAGAGAATTCCACATCCTTGGAAGCTTCTAGAAGCCTGATAAGAAAGCAAGTTCTGTAGAGGAGTGAAGTGCTATGATTCAGCTTCTGAAGGTATTATCAGGTGGATAAGTTGGGTCCTGCGTCTTTGAAGAGATGCTGAAGGGATCACAGCAGGACGGCAGAGGGAGGAAGAGAAGATAGAGAGCCTTAGTACAGCTCTGTAGTCTCGGCACAAAAATTATTATATTTCAGGAACAGCGTCTTCCTCTTCTGGCCTGTTCTCTCAATATGTGTCCTTGTTTCCTTGCCTCACACAAATATTCAAATGTCCTCAGTGACCTCAGTTCATTTCTTTTCCTAGCTAGCCAAGGATAATAATTTCTGCTCACATTTCCCTCTTACTATGGCCTCCCTGGCATCATGAGGTTACACTATGACATTCCAAAGACTATCTACTTAATTTAGGTGTATTTGCCAGGAATATCATTCTCCCTGCTTTTTGGAAGAGAAATATCTCATTTGCTGTCTTGTATGTGCTTATGTTCTATCTCTTGCCGTCTCGATTTTTCTCTCTAATGTAGAATAAAAAATCTGCAATCTGCTTTCAGTCATCATTGTTGACACATCAAAGAAATATGACTTTAAATTCTTAAAGAAAAAATATGAATCCTGTAGTGTTCCCCATGCAGACAGTAGCCTTCTCTGTTACCCTCCTCTAGCTGTACTGGCTAAACTTCTGAGTCTTGTTTCACACACAGTGATGGTCAGATGACTGGGCCAGCACAGAGCAGAGCACCAGCACACCAGGATATGACCTCATCTGCTCCAGGACACGAAGTGAGGTCGAGTTGGGTCCATGGTTGGAGGAACACACTTCTGCTGAAATCTGAGAGAAGCTCAGGAAGGGACAAAAATTTCTCATTCTAGACAATGAACTCCTTCTTTGATGAGAATGCCTCATTTGAGAATTAAAAAGCAATGATAGGCTCGTTATTGTCACAGAAAAGTGCTTATTAAAAAATAAAATCTGTTTTTTTCCCACCAAACAAGAAGCATTAACTAAAGGGCACAGAAAGAAGGTTCATTTATAGTTCATTCTTGTGAGCGAGACAACACCAATGCACGGAAATAATTTTTTTTTTTTTCTAAATTAGCAATTTCTAAGGTATATGCTTTGGTCAGAACAGTTTCAGTTTTGCTGTACAAGAATTTGCACTGAGAGTCAGTTTTCCTAATGATGCTCCTGTCATTGCAAGACCTTGAGTATCCTTTTGATTCATCCAGGTAATTATTTTCAAAGCCTTCCAGTTAAATGCAGAATACCCACTAACCAGATTAACTATTAAAGTTTTGTGACAGTGCTCAGGATGGAGATTATCTCAAGAACTGAAGCCTCTCGTGCTCTAGTCTCTCAGGTAAAAAAGAAGTGATTGTCTTGCAGTGATGAGGCAGAGGAAAGAGATATGAGGGGGCAGAAATGAATATTCAAGCGAAGCACTTAAACCTGTGGTCACACTCTGCCCACTAAAGGTTCCTGCAAATAACACTTGGATTCAACTCTCATTACTCATCTTTGTGTCACTTTAAGGCTTGTTATCCAACCCACGGTGAGGGGGATGCATTCCAAAGCTGAGAGAATTATTTCCCTTGGGTGTATGCAGGTGGGTGGGTGAATTTACAGTTTCAGGCATCCAAGAATGTATTGGTGACAGCAAGATCCCTGCAGGTTCATTTCAGCTGCCAAAGAAATGACTCTGTTGAATATTGATTGTGTTCTGCTTTAGGTGTTGCCCTTGGGGGCAGTTGCCGTCGACAAATATGCACCACATAGACTCACACTCATGTGGCCCACACAGCAACTGTGTGGCTCTTAAATAAGGTCACACTTACTTCTTCTGGAATTGACTCTGAACAGAGAACTTTTCTAGATTGTGTGTGTGTATACCAGTGGTAGAGGATGGAGCAGGATTACTTTAAAAATAGAGAATGTGTTTTCTTCATCTAAAAGTATTGATGGTTTTATGAAAAACGTAAGATAAAATAAAAACCTAATAGTACATAGAAATAAAAAGGGCAATAAAATATAGGCATAAACAACCAAACCATACTGTGAAGTTATAAAGCCTGAGCATTTTCTCTGTCTCTCTCTCTCACACACACAGGATAAAGAGGGAGGTGGGAGGTAAAGGGGTAAGTAGGAAAAACCCATAGGCCGAAAGTCAGGTCTGTAGTAAATCTTAGAAGAGATGACTGAAAAGCTAATATTTTCTAGTTTTAGAGGTGAGACACAAAGTCAGTATAGCTAAGGTAAATGAATCCCCTGAGGCAATATTTCAGAACTGGTGGTCTTAAATCTCATGAAATGTTTAAATATATTTTTTCTATTCTTCGAAAACTAAGTTCTGGTTTCAGAAAGCAAACAACAATATCCTCTCCTAGAGATTTAGGAAGGATATCCACATCTTAAGGACTTTGAAAATTCATTTATAATATACCATGTTTCCTAAATTTACTTGATTTGGAGGACTTTTTTTTATTTTTAGAAATATTTCTCTAGGAACTTTTTGTGACACACAGTTGGCAAAGTAATGGAATGGAATCCTCAAGAAGGATGAGGCTGGACACTTACATCTTTCTTCCTTTCTTGCTAGTGAAGCTGTGAAAATTCTTTTTCCCTATTACCCCCAAAGTTTGAAAGTTTCTACTTTCTCAACCTATATTTTAAAAAAATATATTTTGAATTGGGTAAATCGTATTATTTCCTTTCAAAAATATTTAGGATTTTATTGCCTTCACCAAATAAAAGCATATAATCTTTTGAATATATTTAGGATCGTTTGTACTGAATCATCAAAGGGAAAGAATTAGGAAAAAACAGATTATAGAAGCATTTCCAAAAGAATTCTAGAAGGTTAGTCTAGAACAGCGGTTCTCAACTTGTGGGTCATGACCCACAGGAACTGTACTAAAGGGTTGTGGCATTAGTAAGGTTTAGAACCACTGGTCTAGCAGCATTTTACATTGAGGAGCATGAAACCAGGAACACATAGGATTATGTGTCAAAGAACTACAATGAAGTTATGGTCCAAAGCTAGGTATTATTTCAAATGCATTCAGCAATGTTACATCAAGAGGAAAACAGTGGAAATGATTTTTGTTCATCACAACTTAACAACAAATCTCGTTCCTTCTTATTTGTCACAGACTTGATAATATGTAATATGCTCAGTTGAATTTAATCTAAATGTATGTAGAGATACTGGCGTTAAGTAACTTAGGAATTGGTTACTAGGAATTTATCATTAGATATTTTTTAAGAAGGACTCTAGTCTGTGTTCTCAGCCATTCCTCTAGTCAGGAATGCACAACGTTCGATGGCTTCCTGCTACACTCAAATCCCTGCCCCACCCTGTAAAGACCTGTGTCAGCTTGTCTTCCCCCATTTTCCAGCCTCTTCCCATAGCATGTGGCCCTGCCTCAGTGGGCTCCAGCCCTCTGGCCCCTTTCATTTATTTAGAAGAACTCAGTTCTTTCCTGCCTCTGCACAGGCTTTTCACTTTTTTAGCATGCCTTTTCTTGCTTCCAAACTCACTTTGTCTTGGCAAAGACACAGTCATTCTTCCACATTCAACAGGACTTTCTCAGAAAGGCCTTCCCTGCTTTTCTTTACTAACTAAATTGTATTTCTATCAGTTTCTCATACCATAATACACTTTTTCTTCAGTTAACTTGTTATAATTTTTAACAACTTTAATTATTAAACAGTCCTTTGTTTAACATTTGGCTTTCTACCACAGCAAGATTCATGCAAGCAAAAAACCACATCTTTAAAACATACATACATACATACACGCAAACAACCTGTAAAATCACTTGCTAGCATGATAGCTGTCAGCATAAGATACACTTTGAATGAATAAAAGAAGGAAGGAATATACCTCGTCCTCCTTTGGCGTTGATTCTTATTTGTTAAAGTTCACTATATTTTTAGCTCACTTTGTGAACATCTCATAAAATAGTCCAAAATATGGTGAACATAAAGTAAGTCAATCATAATACAAAAGCATTTTAGTTAATTTACTGAAGTACTATTCTGGGTAAGTAGAAACAACTTTGGGTGCTTTACAGCTTATAAAAATAGGCTCTGCTCTTTTTGTATGCTCTCCGTCTATGGGAGAGTGGGTGTCTCAACACTGCTAAGCATTTGTGCTGCTGCAATCACAGTTACCAGGAGAAGCTAGCATTCCCAGTGGTTAAATTTTCCTGTCTTTACTCACATTCTATTTCTAGTAAACTAGCTTTTAGACCCTTCTATCTTCATGAATGGAACCACAGCTGATCTCTTCTTACATCCTCCAGATTTAAAAGTTTCTTTTTGATAAAGGAGGTGATAAGATGGGGAATCGCAGGAAAACCTCGTACCAAAAATATCAGTCTCTGGGAGGAGGAAGAAACAAAAGTCTAATCCTGTGTTGATGAGTCAAGTGTCGCTTGCCTTTTAGCATAAGTTTTGCAAAGGGCTTTATTAATGTATAAGTTTCCTCTCCAAGTCTTACAGTCACACTTGTCCTGCTCTCATTTCCTATTTTCAATAGAAACATTTGCATCTGCACTTGATACCTGTGTTTTATGCTTGGTATTAATTAAATTTCTTTGATTTTTATGCAGTAAAAACCAGAAAATGATAAAAAGAACAAAAGAAACATATTAGATGTATTCTAAAGATATTGAAGAAGACTTGAACAATAAAGCTCTGGAAGGATAGAGACAAAGCCACTCCAAAGTCATGGGCTTTTTCTCTAGAGTTCCATAACATGTGTCTGTTCCTTTCTTCCTATTTGCCTGCTGGTTAAAATTCTCAAATCAATGTGCTGATTGGATCAGCTCCAATTAGATATCTACATCAGTGCCAATCAGGTATTTCCAGCCAGATCCAATTCTGTGAATGGAGGTGACAGAGAAAAAGTGATTGGAAGACCCCCTTAATGAATGTTCATCACATACAGCCTATCCATTGTGTTGAAACACTTTGTTGATTGATAATAAGAAAACTGTGAATATAGAGGGATAACCCACTGTAAGACTTTGAAAGAGCCATATCCCAATCACAAGATTCTAGAATGCCACACTTTAACTTTGTTGAAATATAGAGAAAGATCTAGGAAGTTAAAGCACACTGGAAATTCTTATGTTTGGGGTAGAATGTTGACCTTTAAGCATTGTGGCTTCCTATGTCTACAGTCTTCTGCTGGCTAGAAGAAAAGTCATTTCCCAATGCTCAAGGTATCTTCTTAGCTGTGACAACCTTTCTTCCTACTCACATACCCAAAATCACATAATCAGTTGTTTTTGTCCACTTTGGTTTGTCTTTATTTTTCCCTCATTGTCTTTGTCATTTCACACTGAAGCCCTCATCTTGTCATCTCATTCCCAGAGATGGATATTGACCATCATGTCTTTTTGCCTGGAGTTATTTACTTCCTTTGTTCTACCTTGCAAGTGCTTCAAGAAGAATCTTCCAAAAAATACCACTATCATTATAATGGCAGTCACTGCAGTAATAATTAATTTACTTTGTTTTCTTACTTAATAAATTATAATCTCTTCTGTAATCTGTAGCAGTTCTTTGATAGCTGGGTCATTCTTATTCACACTTCCTTTCTATTCCTCCTTAGGCTGAATGCTCAGGTCCTTATCATCTTCCTCCAACTTTACTCTCCCACTCCTGGCTCACTTTGAATTCTGTATTGCTCTAGAATGCTATACAGCAGAACCTCCATAGCTGACCACCTCCCTACATTGACTGCCTCCTTAAGTTGACCTAATTTCCATAGACTGGACATGCACCACATGTGCTCAATGGAAGGGTGACCTGTGTATATTGGCCACCTCTGTAAGTTGTATCTTGACCACTTGGAGTATGATACATGATATTAATTTACCCTCTATAACATGGCAAGTAATTCCTCTCTACACAAAAGGGTAGAAAGTGGGGGTTTTCCCCTTTCATTGTATTATTTTTTTCTTTAATACAAGCAAAGTCTTTTTTTCATGTTTTATTATTGCCATATATTAGATTGGGCTTAATGCCCTATTTTTTATCATATGTTGCAGAAGGATTTTTTCAATGGGAAGGACTGGTCTGAATTGTAGTTATATCCTACAATTACTGAAAAATTTTATAACTAATTGAGACACAATGTCCCAAAAGAAATAACTCCAAGAGCTGACATTGAGGAAAAAGGTTGTTTTTTAACTTTGCTGGAAAGCAGCAGCCAAAGAAAGATAGTGGAACATTTTGGTACGACAGCTAGCAACATCCAAAAATGTGAACATGAGTACTTGGAGAATTATGGTAAGGAAAGCAGAGATCTAGAATGGAAAAAGAAGTTGCTAAAAAAATTCACACAGAAATTCAGGGTGACAGAATTCCAAGTACTAAGTAGTTGGTTTGAGAAATTTAAACTGTGACACATGACCTCCTAGAAAGTCTTGTGTGGTGAATCCAATGAAGTTCCAGTAGAACTTATAGAGAAGTTCTTAAAAATGTTCCTGGACTCCATTAGAGGCTTCAGAGATGATGACATCTTTGACAGCAACAAGTGCAGACTCTTCTTCAAGGTGATTCCTGACAGGGGTCTTTTCATGAAGGGTGACACATATAAGACCAGAAAACTTTCCTAATAACACTCTACACTTTGTGTAACAAAAAAGAAACTCAAACAGAAAGAAACTAAAGCCCTTGGTGATTGGGAAATTGGTAAAGCCAATGCACATTTAAGAACCTGAAGGCTGAAGAACTCTCTGTCACTTGGACATCAAACGAGTGCACGTGTTGATGATGGTGCCTTATTTGAGGAGTAGGTATCAGCCAAGAAATGAAAAAGAAGAAATGTGGTCTGTTCTACTGACAGTAAACAACTGTCTGCCCCCCCACAAGTTAATCATCTCACAAGCACAAAACTGAAATTTCTGCCTCCAAACATGACCTCTAAAACCCAACTTCTTGACCAAGATATTGTCAAGGCATTTTAAATGCTTTAATGTGCCTTAATCCTTTAATGGGACACTACTAAAACACAAACCTGTGGTCGACCTATGGAAGCAACTTCATTTACTGCATCAGTTAACGTTCTCAGTACTGTCCTCTCGATCATTTGTTCTTGGAATAAAGTCCAGCCAAAATGATACTAAGTGTTTCAAGAAAGTTGGACTTGTCACAACCAAAAAGCATGATGTTATGGCCCCATCAGACAGTCCATCTCCCATGGCAGAATTCTAAGGAATGGATTCGAAAAGTTTTGTTCCATTGGATAATCAGGTAGCATCCTATAATGAACCTGTCCCAGAATTATTTTTCCAAGTGATATTGACCAAAGTACAGAACAGCATAAAAGTGCATGAAGCATCTTATGAATGAGTATGATAGAGAAATTACTGATACTCCAAAAGAAGAAGATGTCAGGCATCCGATAATGCAGTTGAAATCGTTTGCTGTGAAAAAATGCCCAGGTGTGTGAGTGATACGGCCATTATTGAGAGTGCATTCTCTATTTATGCTTGTAATAAGAATAAAAGTCAAACAAACACTGATGCTTTTTTTTTTTTTTTGGAAAGAATGACAAACTATGAGAAACCAGTCAAGGTATTGATTTTGTATGATATACATGTATGATATTACTATGTTTCGATTGTGTACAATTTCATATTAGATCTTCTAATCAAAGCTGCACAAAAAGTGAAGTACATGTACATATTAGTACAGTAGGTCCAGTTCCTTATGTTGATTACCTCTGTATGTTGTCCAGTTTGTTACAGTCCTTTGGGTGGTCAACTTACAGAGATTCTACTGAATTTCTTCCTTCATATTTACTTGTTAAAATTAACACTATTATTCTAAGCCGATCTCAAACCTTAACCTTGTATAAAGTCTGCTTTATTCCTATTGTCCCTCCTTAATTAAAAAATTATTTTATTTTTGAATTTGTTATTTATTATGGCCTTACAAAGTGATCATCTTGTTCTTTAATGTCTACAAGCAGTTTGAAAATTTAACATAACAAAATACGGAATGGACATAGTACTCTTCTATCCATTCATTACTTTTTATTTATCTTATTTATTTATTCATTTGTTATTTATTTATTATTAAATCATAGCTGTGTACATTAATGTGATCATGGGGCACCATACACTGGTTTTATATACCATTTGACATATTTTCATCACACTGGTTAACATAGCCTTCCTTGCAGTTTCTTAGTTATTGTGTTAGGACATTTATGTTCTACATTTGCTAAGTTTCACATGTACCCCTGTAAGATGCACCATAGGTGTGATCCCACCAATCACCCTCCCTCCGCCCATCTTCCCCCCTCTTCTCCCCTCCCTTTTCCCCTTCCCCATATTCTTAGGTAATAACTGGGTTATATCTTTCATATGAAAGCCATAAATTAGTTTCATAGTAGGGTTGAGTACATTGGATACTTTTTCTTCCATTATTGAGATACTTTACTAAGAAGAAAATGTTCCAGCTCAATTCATGTGAACATGAAAGAGGTAAAGTCTCCATCTTTCTTTAAGGCTGTATAATATTCCATGGTATATATACACCACAATTTATTAATCCATTCATGGATCGATGAGCACTTGGGCTTTTTCCATGACTTAGCGATTATGAATTGGGCTGCAATAAATATTCTGGTACAAATACCTTTGTTATAATGTGATTTTTGTCTTCTGGGTATAGATCTAGTAGAGGAATTATAGGATTGAAGGGCAGGTTTATTTTTAGATCTCTAAGCGTTCTCCAAACATCTTTCCAAAAGGAATGTATTAATTTGCATTCCCACCAACAGTGTAGAAGTGTTTCCTTTTCTCCACATTCATGCCAACATCTCTGGTCTTGGTATTTTGTGATATGGGCTAATCTTAATGGAGTTAGACAATATCTCAAAGTAGTTTTGATTTGCATTTCCCTGATGATTAAGGATGATGAGCATTTTTTCATATGTCTGTAGGCCGTGCACCTGTCTTCTTGAGAAGTTTCTCTTCAAGTACATTTCCCAGCCTGCAATGGAATCACTTGATCTTTTCTTGCTAATTATGTTTGAGTTCTTTGTGGATTCTATTTATTAAACCTTTGTTGGAGACATGACCTGCAAATATCTTCTCCCATTCTGAGGGCTGTCTGCATGCTTTACTTACTGGTTCTTGGTTGTGCAGAAGCTTTTTACTTTGGTCAGGTCCCAGGAGTGTATTTTTGAATCTGCTTCAATTGCCCAGGAGTCCTCCTCATAAAATACTCACCCAGACCGATTTCTTCAAGATTTTTTCCTGTACTTTCTTCTAGTATTTTTATAGCTTCATGTCTTAAGTTTAAACCTTTAATCTGGTGAGAGTCTATCTTAGTTAATGGTGAAAGGTGTGGATCCAGTTTCAGTCTTCTACAGGTCTCCAGCCAGTTCACCCAGCACCATTTGTTAAATAGGGAATCTTTTCCCCACTGAATACTTTTAATTGTCTTGTCAAAGATCAAATAATGGCAAGTAGCTAGGTTCATCTCTTGGTTCTCTATTCTGTTCCATACATTTACCTCTCTGTTTTTGTGACAGTACCATGCTGTTTTATCCCTCTTGATTTATAGTATAGTCTGAAGTCTGGTAGAGTGATTCCTCCTGCTTTACTTTTATTTCTGAGTAATGTCTTGGCTATTCGAGGTTTTTTCTGATTCCATATAAAATGAAGTATTATTTTTTCAAGATCTTTAAAGTATGACAATGGAGCTTTAATAGGGATTGCATTAAAATTGTATATTGCTTTGGGTA
>CAUYPK010012047.1:0-13108 GCA_963574355.1 Loris lydekkerianus | reverse complement strand
AGCTGAGAGGAAGCAGGCCCTAATGAGGAATCTGTTGGCCCCACTGATGGAGAAGTTTAAAGTTCTGTTAGAGAAGTTGATGCTGGCACGAGATGAAGAAAGGCAGGCCTCTCTAGCAGACGGTCTCAACCATGCAGTGGGATTTGCCAGTCGAACCAGCAAAGCTTTCAGCAACAAGCAGACTGTGAAACAATGTGGCTGTTCAGAAGTTTATTTGGACTGCTTACAGACATTCTTGCCAGCCTCAGTTGTCCCTTACAAAAGGACATTCTCAGAAGTGGAGTTCGCACTTTCCTTCATCCAATGATTATTTGCCTAGAGGAAGAAGTTCTTCCATTCATCCCATCTGCCTCAGAACACATGCTCAAAGATTGTGAAGCGAAAGACCTCCAGGAGTTCATTCCTCTTATCAACCAGATTACAGCCAAATTTAAGGTGCAGGTGTCGCCGTTCCTGCAGCAGATGTTCATGCCCCTGCTGCACGCCATCTTCGAGGTGCTGCTGCGGCCGGCGGAGGAGAACGACCAGTGCGCGGCGCTGGAGAAGCAGATGCTGTGCCAGAGCTACTTCCCGTTCCTGCAGACTGTCACCGGCAGCGGGATGAGCGCCTCATCACCAACCAGGGTGCAGAGAATGTGGAAAGAGTGCTGGTCACTGTTATCCAAGGAGCAGTTGATTATCCTGATCCAATTGCACAGAAAACGTGTTTTATAATCCTCTCAAAGTTGGTAGAATTCTGGGGAGGTAAAGATGGACCAGTGGGATTTGCTGATTTTGTTTATAAGCACATCGTACCCGCGTGTTTCCTGGCGCCTTTGAAGCAGACCTTTGACCTGGGGGATGCGCAGACAGTGCTGGCTTTATCTGAGTGTGCAGTGACACTGAAAACCATTCATCTCAGACGGGGCCCAGAGTGTGTTCAGTATCTTCAACAAGAAAACCTACCCTCCTTGCAAGTAGCTCCAGAAATAATTCAGGAGTTTTGTCAAGCGCTTCAGCAACCTGATGCAAAAGTTTTTAAAAATTACTTAAAGGTGTTCTTCCAGAGAGCAAAGCCCTGAGGACCAGACCACCCTGTGTGCACTACCTGCTCAAGAATTCCAGTTAATTATTTATAAAGAAGTGACTTTTGTGTGCCATTCTCACTGGTCTTTTTAACATTGTTTTGAGCTTATTACAGTATGTGTATTGGCATTTTTCTATAAAATGGGTATAATTTTCCCTAAACACAGGTATGTGACAACAAGAGAAGTTGTGTGCATGCCAACTCAGATTCTTCTATATGAAAATGCTGTTGAAAGACACAGCAGTTATCTTAGCACCTTAATTTTTTTATTTGGAACTTTAAGTCAAGTCCTTTTTAAGACTATAGCCGTGGAAAACAGTGTACTTTTTTAAGAATTGCTGAATATAAAATGTTTGAAAAATATAATTTTCTTTTATGTGTGCAAACACATAAAGTATGGGGGTATAACAATCAAAATTAATTTTTTTTGTAGATAGCCATTACATTTCTTTAAACTGTCTCAATGCCAATGTGTATTCTACAAAAGAAAATGGTTTCATAAATTAATTGATTTAAAAGTAGGTGCCAGTGTTATACTTTTTTTTATAAAAAAAAAAAAATTTTATGTAGTGAAATCTAAAAAAAAAAAAAAAGGTTTAGGATGGAGAATATGAAGCTTTTCTTGCCTCCTTTGGTGCTTAAAAAAGAAAATCTTGAAATTAGAAGGCTGCAGGTTCCCCACCCTAAAGCAAGTGTTCAACAGCAATCACAGTGTTTGTACAGTTTAGGCATAGTGAGCCACTCTTATCAGCCATTCTTATGGAAAGAACCTGCCTAAAAAAGAAGCCAACACAAAGGAAAGGAGAGCCAAGACATAAAGAGTTCCATTATCTCAATGAGGTTTTTTGAGTCCCTGGATCCAACAATGTCTTCCTTTGGACTCCGTAGTAATATGAGCCAGTAATTTCCTTTGTTGCTTAGGGTACATAAAATGAGTAAAAGTGGTAGAATTACCTACCCACAGCTCAACACTCACAGCTGCTTAAAAACCATAGAAGAAAAGAGAGGAAAAAAAATTTTTTTCTAACAGTTCAGAAAGAACACCCAAGGAACATTCTAGGTATTCTGATGCTTGTCCTATGTTCACATCTGAACTTGTTACTTTGTCTAGAGATATGGAATAGTCTAGTTGGCTAAGCTTTGGTCATATAGTCATCCCTGGGCCCAAGAAGGAGATGGGTTAAACTTCTCCCACAACGCATACCTCATGTACTCTCAGCATCCCCTAAGTCTACCAGGATTATTAAAGCATGGAGGTAGAAATGTAGACAGTACATAGAGTGTAGAGTAGACAGAAAAAAAAAATGACTTTGCTGCACTAACATTACCTTACCCAGGTTATTCTAATAACATTATGAAATGTGGAAAACAAAATATGAGTTTTTAATAAATATAATCAGATGTCAAATGAGTAGAAGTATAAAAATATTATTCTTTGTAGGTACCAACTTAGAGAAAAGACACTTCATCACCTAGCACTGATTTATGCAGCTTTGGTTTCATCTGGGCTAAACTCTGAAGAACTAGATGTAAAGGTATTCTTTTCCTATATATTTATTCATAAGTAAATTTCATAAACAAAAATTGTATTCAAATGTCCTGTGGAAAAAATAGAGTGAATTTAAAATTTCTAGAAAGCTAACAACATTTTCAAATTAGTAAGTATCTTACCATTTAAACTTCTGTTCTAAAAGTCTTTAAGCTCAATAAATTTAAAATCATATTTTATCTCTTTAGTACTATGTAGTTTTTTTTAAACATGTTAGGATATGGATAAAAATAAATATTTTTTGATCAAAAATGTTTCTTGCTGGGTGGCGCCTGTGGCTCAAAGGAGTAGGGCACCAGCCCCATATACCAGAGGTGGTGGGTTCAAACCCAGCCTTGGCCAAAAACTGCAAAAAAAAAAAATTTGTTCCTTGTAAAAGATATACTAAGTCATTATCTGGTATAATATGGAAATTTTATGGCATATGAGTAAGGTAATATATTGGTGATCTTTAATCAGTCTCCTTGCTTTCCCCTATTTTATTTTATTTTATTTTATTTATTTTTACTGTAAAACCACTCTTATAATTGTCCCACACCCAAAAGGTGTGTCACACACCGTGATCCCCTCCCCCTCCCCCACCCTCTCTCTGCTCTCCCCTTTCCCCACCTCCCATCATGTACTAAGTCATTGATTGTCCTCATAAGTGATGCTTTACTTAGAATAATTTTTTAATGGCTGAATAGGATTCCATGGTATACATATACCCAAATACCACAGCTTGTTAATCCATTCCTGGGTTGGTGGGCATTTAGGCTGTTTACACATTTTGGCAATTGAAAGCTTGGCCCTATTTTAAAATGTCCTGCTCTGAAATTAAGACATTTGTGCAAGTTCAGCTCAGCATTCTGCTGTTATTACTTTACATTCTTTCCTTTATCAACTCAGATACTTCCACAGCTTTCATTTCTGAGTATAATTCTTAAATGTTTCCTGACATTTCTTAAGGTTTGCACCTAGATTCCAGCAGTCTACTAGAAATCTCCATGTGAATCTCCCTTGGGAACGTTAAACTCCACCTGTCCAAAACACAACTCCTCATCCTTTCCCAGGCTTAGTTTATGGCATTACTAATCTAATATAATTAGTAGCTAAATCATAAGTCTGCAGTGTCTCTGTAATATATCTTTCTTGCTACTACCTCATCTATAGCCCAAAATTCAGACTTTCATTGACTCTCACTTGGCTTTTAAAATAATTTCCTAACTAATTTCTGTTGTTACTTTTTCCCCACTCCAATCTATCATATATAGACACCAATTACAGTTCTGAAATACAGTTGTGAATATTTCAATCCCTAGACTGTAAGCTTCTAAGGTAAGGAAACAGCTTTATTCACTCTTGTATTCTTGGCACCTTGCACGATGCCAGGTACATAGTATGCTTTTGATAAACATTTCCTGTTGAGTTAAATTTCATGCTCAAAAATCCTCTATCAAATTCCTCCACAGTTTGGCCCTTACTAATTTTTCCTTAAATATTATTTTATTCACTATTTTCTAAATATGCCCCCTACACTGTCACCTCTCAGACATTGCATAAACATATCATTCTGGCCTGCCCTTCCCCAGGAATACTACTCCCTCCATCCCCTTACCACAACCTGTCAGAGTTATATCTATCTTTAGCTGTATAGCTCAAATACTGTCTTAAAAAATTTGCTCCAGTCATACCTTCTCAAGATAAAACTCTTCTTGTCCCATTCTCCCAATAATACAGTACTTTGTACCTTTATTATAGTATGAAGTATTTATTCATGTATCTTCTACCCTAAAGGGTAAGAAGTAGATCTTTTTTACTCATTAAACCTGTAACAGTTAGCACAGTGCTTAGTACAAAGCAAAAACATTCAACACACAACTAAGTAGAATTCAATCAAAGCACATCTGTTAAGAAAACCAACAAATAATCTATTTGATACTTTTGATCTTGTGATATATACTAAACCAGGAAATAAAATTCTTAGAAAAATTATCTAAATAAATTAATGACAGATTTAAATTTGTCTCATTTATCCATTCAAGTGAAGTTTTTTTTGTTTTTATTTTTTTTTAAGACAGAGTCTCACTTTGTTGCCCTTGGTAGAGTGCTGTGGCTTCACAGCTCACAGCAACCTCCAGCTCTTGGGCTTAGGTGATTCTCTTGTCTCAGCCTCCCAAGTAGCTGGGATTACAGGTGCCCACTACAACACCAGCTATTTTTTGTTGTTGTAGCAATTTGGCCGGGGCCGAGTTTGAACCTGCCACCCTCGGTATATGGGGCCAGCGTCCTACTCTCTGAGCCACAGGTGCCGCCCTCAAGTGAGGTTTGACCACTTATTTAGCCGCTTCTCTCTTCAGCTCACAGTAAACAGTTATATGTAAAATAAGCTTTAGAAAAATTTTTTTCCTCTATATACCAGGCGTATGATACCAGTGAGGGATACTGTATTCAGGTACAATGACATGGCCCAGAGACAGCATGCTTCTAGGAAGGCATTCAGAGGTGAAAGAACAATTCATCCCAAGCAAATGTCTGCTTCCACCTGGGTCAAACTATTCCAAAAGCTTTTCAAGTTTTACATAATAATTTAAAAAGTAGGTCATTTTTTTCCATGGAAACTGGTAAACATTATTAGTGATATTCAAATTGCTTTTTTTCTAATAGAGATGAAATATAACACTAAATATATTTTAAAGACTTTATTAATAAATGCCAAGGGAAAGTGGAAACAATTTAGTTCTAAAAATTAAAAAATATAATGATATCATTTAAAGAAGGAAAAAAATGGTTATACTCACAAAATGTCCTGGATTTCACATAGATAAATCAATAAATTATGTCTAAAATAGTATTTAAAATTAGAATTTCTTTTTTAATTTTCTCTTCTAATTACAAACCATTTTGAGTTCTACATTTTACTTCATAATGTTTGAGTAATTAACATATAATGTTTGAGTAATTAACATATAAAATTTTTTTTAGCTTATAATTGCCCCAGGAGTAGAAGAGACGGCATTGATAATTCGACAAATTGCTGACCACAGTTTAATGACTTCGAAGAGAGAGCCTCATGAATGGTTGGATAAGTCCTGGCTTGAAGTTTCACCATCTAAGGTATATTTTCTACATGTATAAATTAAATATTTTTAAGGCAAATATAAACACATGTACTTGAATTTCTTTTCTGGTAACATTTATTTTTTCCCAAGTATCCCAAATTGAGTGGTAGATGCAATGACAAAAATTTTGATCTGGTGCAATAAGTAGAATAAAATGGATCACTTTCAAGAGACCATTGGCTGATTATTCCTTAAACTCTTTTTTAGGAAGAAATGTACTTACTTGATTTTCCATGTATTAACCCACTGGTGGCTCAGCTCATGTTAAATAAAGGACCTTCCCTGCATTGGATATTAATAGCAACTTTGCGTCAACTTCAGGAACTCCTACCTGAAGTTCCAGAGAAAGTGTTAAAGGTGGGTTGTTTGAGATCAATATTCTTAAATGAGTTTATTGTCTTGCGATTTGAGCATCTATCTCTACCTTAGGTTTTTCTTTTCCTCTTTTTCTTTTTCTTTTTTTTGGCAGTTTTTGGCCGGGGCTGGGTTTGAACCCGTCACCTCCAGCATATGGGGCCAGTGCCCTACTCCTTTGAGCCACAGGCACTGCCCTACCTTAGGTTTTTCTTTCTTTCTTTCTTTCTTTCTTTTCTTTTCTTTTTTTTTTTTTTTTTTTGAGACAGAGCCTCAAGCTGTCACCCTGGGTAGAGTGCTGTGGCGTCACAGCTCACAGCATCCTCCAACTTCTAGGCTCAAGCGATTTTCCTGCCTCAGCCTCCCAAGTAGCTGGGACTACAGGTGCCCACCACAATGCCCGGCTATTTTTTGGTTGCAGCCATCATTGTTGTTTGGCGGGCCCGGGCTGGATTCGAACTGGCCAGCTCAGGTGTATGTGGCTGGTGCCTTAGCCACTTGAGCCACAGGAGCCAAGACTACTTTAGGTTTTTCAAAATGAAGGTATCCAAGTTTGTTTTGGACTTCACACAGGAAAGTAAGAATTTACTTGAACTATATTTCATATAGAATTCTCATTAGCTATCAGTCATATTATAAATTTTGAGGCTCTCTTATATAGATAATTCAATATAGTGTGTCACACTTTGAATCATTTTGAAATATTATTATGCCCACAAATAATTCAATTGTGTACTCTATTAACTTGTCCTTATAGTACCTCTTCCAAACAGTCCTGACACACCAGTAAAAAGAACTTTAGCCTTATTGGTAATATTTTAAAATTTTTATCAAGGAGACAATATTTATGTATAATTTACATAACTAAAAAGTCTATTACATTTGCTGTGAACCTAAAACTGTTCTGAAAAATAGGCTATTCAACAATTCTAAGTGATTAGAAAATATATGCAAATTCGTTTTTTTTAAATAGAACCTTATTATTTTATGTTCTTAATACCTGAATAATTGTAATAATTGATAGGCAACTTATATTTTTCCTTCTTTCCATATAAATAAGCATCATTATTTATGTTTACTAAACTTGTTTGTATTGTATTATAATGATTAATTTTCTATTTTTTTTTTAGCATTTTTGTAGCATCACTTCCTTATTCAAGATTAGTTCTTCCACAACAAAATCACCTCAAATTTCATCACCATGCGAAAATAGGAATCAGAATGGTACCTTCACTTCTCAGGATTCAGCTTCTGATTCTTCTGACTGTATCATTCAAGAACATAATGACTATTACCAATATTCGGAATTAGAAGAGACAGTACAGGAACACATAAACACTACTTCAAATTATAACTCTTCCTTTATGGAACTAAAAGAAATGCCATACATTTCACCATCTGTGACTTCATACAATCAGACTAGCTACTGGAAAGACTCTACTTATAACCCTAATATAGTACAGAATAATAATCATTTTCTACTAGTTGATACAGAATCAAGGAAAGCAGCCTGTAACTCCTTTGTAACCCAGAATGATTCAGAGTCAGATATCTTTTCTTTGGGCCTAACACAAATTAACTGTGAAACAATAATATCACCAATTGACATTCAGAAGAGAGTTGTTCCGAATTTTATACAGGATCAGAAAAAAGGAACACATGAAGTAAAAGGATTCATAAACAAAGAAGCATCAGCCCCTGTCTTTCCACCAGAAGGCTCTCAATCTCTTCTTCATTGGAACTCTAAGAAAAATGTATGGGAACGAGAGAATCACTCATTCAACTTACATAATGGTATAGAGCAAACGACACGTGACAAATGGTACCATCAGAAAGATCATTTATTTACTACTCAGCAAAAATGTCTGTTGGATAAGTTAGAAGAATTCACGTGTGAAAGTTCAACTGCTGGGACTAAAAAGACTTTCTGGAGAGAATTATCATCTGTCCCCAGTTTGGATTTACTTTGTGCTTCTGGGTCTAATGTAAATCCAAAAGAATTAAACAGACATTCTTTCTACCAAAGAGCTGGCAAGTGTGTAGGACAGAAAAGGCACCCTGAATCTTCATCTTACTCAAGAGAGGAGGAATCATCAACAGGTAACACTGGCTAGGTGTGGTGGCTCACACCTGCACTCTGAGAGGCTGAGCCCAGGAGTTTAAAGTCGCAGTGAACTAGGATGATGCCAGGGCAATAGGGACTCTGTCTCAAAAACAAACCAATCAAAAAAACAAAATAAAACAGGTAACAACTATCCAACAGTTGATAAAACTACTCTCAAATTTTATTTTAAAAGATTTAAAAAAACCCTTCAAATTTAAAAAAGATTGTTATTTTAATTACTATACTTAAAAATTCTCCAATAACTTTTGAGGAGGAAAATCAAAACCCTAAAACAAATGCAAAGAAAATATAATATGGTATATCAAATTCTTGTAGCTTTAAATAAACTAAGCATTCAACTTAAGAAGTTAAAAGTAAATGGGCAGCACCAAATGTGGCTCAACGGAGTAGGGCACCAGCCCCATATGCTGGAGGTGGTGGGTTCAAACCCAGCCCCAGCCAAAAACTGCAAAAAAAAAAAAAAAAAGTGAAAAGTGAAAAGAAAAATATAAGTGAAGGAGAAGACCAAAATCAATAAATATTAAACAGAGGAATCCAAGAATCAGAAAATTAACCTTTTTGTATAGCAGGTATATTTAAGTGGATAACATTAAGAGCTTAGTAGGTACCAGCCACCATTGAGAGCCCTTTATGTGGATTGTTTACTTTAATTCTGCCAATTCTATTAAATAGGTACTGCTGTTAACTCCGTTTTGATTGATGTTTTGGGGATTGTCTGAACATATAATCATATCAAATTTTTAAAAGAACAATTTTGGCTAGATACAGTGACTCGGGCCTATAAACCTAGAATTTGGGAGGCTGAGGTGGGAGGATCACTTGAGGCCAGGAGTTCAAGAGCAGCCTAGGCAATATAACAAGACCTATCTCTACAAAAATAGAAATATTAGCCAGGCATGGTGGTATATGCCTATAGTCTAAGCTACTCAGGAGGCTGAGCTAGGAGAATCACTTGAGCCCAGGAGTTTGAGTTGCAGTAAGCTATGATTATACCACTGCAAAATAGCCTGGGCAGAGGCAGATTCTGTCTCAAATAAATAAATACATAAATAAATAAAAATTAAAGGACAATCTTATTTTCTCATTTCTGGTGATTCTGCCTTTCTTTCAGTGTCATTTCTTATTGCATAGCTCAAGCATCCAGGACAAAAACCAAATTCTAATGACCATACAAAGGTAACCTTACCAGGAAAGGAAAATAAGGATGAGGGATAGGGAGCAGCTTAAGCTTCAAAGCTTCTCTTTTGCATAGGTCCATTTGTGAGTCCTGAGAGGGCCTCAGAAAATCTTGTATTCTTTTTTTTTTATTAAAAGAGGGCCTCCCAAATTATATAAGCCTCAGGACTCATAAAACTTGGATTAGCTCTCATTTAATAGACATAACTTGTTTCGTTCCTAATTTTAATGGGAAATATTCTATCTCTAGTTTTGTAAGAACTTCTGTATGGAATAGATGTTGAATTTTATCCAAATTCTTTTCTTTTTTTTTTTTAGACACAGAGTCAAAAAAAAAAAAAAAAAAAAAAAAATATGTTGCCCTGGGTAGAGTGCTGTGGCATCACAACTCATAGCAACCTCAAACTCTTGGACTAAAGCGAGTCTCTTGCCTCGGCCTCCCAAGTAGCTGGGACTACAGGCTTTTTTTTTTTTTTTTTTAAACCATTGTCATTGTTGTTTTAACTGGCCCAGGCTGGGTTCGAAGCTGCCAGCCTTGGTGTGGTGGCTGGCTCCCTACCCACTGAGCTACGGGCACTGCCTGAAATAGTACAGTCTCAGGCTGTCTCCTTAGGTGGAGTGCTATGGTGTCATAGCTCACAGCAACTCCAATTCTTGGTGCGAAGCAAGGCTCTTGCCTCAGTTTTTTCTATTTTTAGTAGAGACACAGTCTCACTTTTGCTCAGGCTGGTCTCAAACTCATGAGCTCAAGCAGTCCACTTGCCTCGGCCTCCCAGAGTACTTGGCCAGAAATTATTTTGTAATAAATTTTAGCATTTGTGCTTTTAGGTGCATGGTTGGAATAAAGAAACATCTTACCTACATTTTAACTCATTACTTTAGTTATAAATGTATTTTTAATCACATATAAAATGTCAGTTTAGAAATAGTACTTTACATCAGCCATACTAAGACTCTTCATACCACAGAATTTGGCAAATGCTACAAATCAGGCCTTACTCCTTCCGCTGAAACCACCCCAAGTGAAACACCAGCATGTTACTGGTGCCAGTCCAGGCTCTCCCACAGCTCTGCAGTGAGCAGCGAGGGGCCTGTCATCATTTACATTCCCTGTGTTTCATCTAATGATTTATTTAAGGATTCTTTAACTCTTTAATTGGAGTCAAAGATGTGCTTTCCAAATATTACTTAAAGACATGAATTTAGATAGATTCCTAAACACATAACCCCTCCCTAACAAGAAATATGACCCTATGTTCATCAGAAGGAGAATACCCAAAGTTAAAAAAAGCTGCAGAATAAGAAGGGCTGGGCATGGTGGCTCACGCCTGTAATCCTAGTACCCTGGGAGGCTGAGGTGGGTGGATCGCCTAAGCGCAGGGGTTCAAGACCAGCCTGAGCAAGAGACCTCATCTCTCTTAAAACTAGAAAATGTGGCGGGCACCTGTAGTCCCAGCTACTCTGGAGGCTGAAGCAGGCAAGAGAATCATGTGAGTCCAAGAGTTTGAGGTTGCTGTGAGCTATGATGCCATGGTACTCTATCCAGGGCGACAGAGGGAGATTCTGTCTCAACAACAAAAAGAACAAGCTTAAAAAAGAAGAAGAAAACCTGATAGAATTGTACACATTCTCACCATAAAGACAGATACACAGATATCAAATGGTATGTCTTTGTTTTAGGTTCAAAGGCAGTCAAGGTAAGCCTATCCTAATTAGCAAGGATTAATTAACGTACTGAAAACCTTCAGAATTATGAAGCCCTCCCTGCCTGAGCTGCTTCCCAAACCATTTAGATTGTTTTACTTAAAAATAGTAGAATGAGACAATCTTAAAGATCACACAGTATAATTTCTCATTTCACTGAAAATAAAATGAAATCCAAGAGATTTAGAATAATTATTTGTACAAGTCAGGGGCATAGAAAAATGTGTATTTAACACTAATTGTTAATACTGGACCATTAAAGCTCAGTGCCTGTGGCTCAAGCGGCTAAGGCACCAGCCACATACACCTGAGCTGGCGGGTTCAAATCCAGCCTGGGGCCCGCCAAACAACAATGATGGCTGCAACCCCCCCCAAAAGCTAGGCATTGTGATAGACGCCTGTAGTCCCAGCTACTTGGGAGGCAGAGGCAGGAGAATTGCTTGAGCCCAGGAGTAGGAGGTTGCTGTCAGCTGTGATGCCACAGCACTCTACCCAGGTTGACAGCTTGAGGCTCTGTCTCAAAAAAAGAAAGAGAAAGGAAGGAAGGAAGGAAGGAAGAAAGGAAAGAAAGGAAAGAAAGAGAAACAAACAAAGAAAACTGGACCATTAAGTACAGCTCCATTTATATTTAAGACATAGTTTTTATTTTTATTTTATTTTATTTTTAGAGACAGAGTCTTACTTTATTGCCCTCGGTAGAGTGTCATGGCGTCACAGCTCACAGCAACCTCCAGCTCCTGGGATTAAGCGATTCTCTTGCCTCAGCCTCCTGAGTAGCTGGGACTACAGGCGCCCCGCAGAATGCCCTGCTATTTTTTTGTTGCAGTTTGGCCAGGGCGGGGTTCAAACCCACCACCCTTGGTATATGGGGCCGGTGGCCTACTCACTGAGCCACAGGTGCCACCCAAGACATAGTTTTTAATAGTTATTATTTTATCACAGTTTAGAAATTTTGACATTTTGTTGATAGATGAGGAGAGACAGGAAAATGACTGAAAAAAAAAATAGCTACACTTTACTATGATAAGCAATAAAATGGTTTTTCTTTTTCTTCTTTTAACAGGTTTCATGTCCTCACAACTACCACAATTCAAAAAACAGCGTCTTGTGTATGAAAAAGTCCCTGGTAGAGCTGATGGACAGACTCGGCTTAAGTTTTTTTGAAGGAGGGAAATAACAGTGCTACATGCCATGTTCCACTGCTTTTGATGATAACCCATTAGCAAAATTACTTAGATTTGTTCATACATAAATAAAATGCAGTTATTCACATATGTTCTCGGTGTTTCTGTATTAAATTTTCATAATATATATGGTTTGTATCTTTGTAAGTTAACTATTCTAATTTATCAGTTAGCATAATTATCGTAAGATCCAAAATATCTTCCAGATTCAACTAAACACAAGCAATTTGAGTCTCCATCATAGTCCGACCCATTGAGTCAAGAAGTGAAGATCGAGATGGAGCGGCCGAGCAAGATGGGTCAAAGTCAGAGTGGTGGCCATGGTCCTGGAGGTGGCAAGAAGGGTGACAAGGATAAGAAAAAGAAATACGAACCTCCTGTACCAACCAGAATGGGGAAAAAGAAGAAGAAAACAAAGGGACCAGATGCAGCCAGTAAACTACCACTGGTGACACCTCACACTCAGTGCCGTTTAAAATTGTTGAAGTTAGAATTAAAGACTATCTTCTCATGGAGAAGGAATTCTCTTCCTCATGGAGGAGGAATTCATTAGAAATCAGGAACAAATGAAACCATTAGAAGAAAAGCAAGAAGAGGAAAGATCAAAAGTGGATGATCTGAGGGGGGCCCCAATGTCAGTAGGGACCTTGGAAGAGATCATTGATGACAATCATGCCATTGTGTCTACATCTCTGGCTCAGGACACTATGTCAGCATCTTGTCATTTGTTGACAAGGATCTGCTGGAACCAGGCTGTTCGGTCCTGCTCAACCACAAGGTACATGCTGTGATAGGGGTGCTGATGGATGACACAGATCCCCTGGTCACAGTGATGAAGGTGGAAAAGGC
>CAUYPK010012046.1:0-22663 GCA_963574355.1 Loris lydekkerianus | reverse complement strand
ACACCCACGGAAATTAAAAAAAAAAAAAAAAAAAAAAAAAAAAAAAAAAAAAAAACGGAAAACCAGGTATATGCCCCTTTTAATGGGTTATATTGTGTCCCCCACCCCACCCCCAGTATGTTCAAGTCTTAACAGCTAATCCCAGCACCTGGGAATGTGACCTACGTCTGGGTGGGCCTTAAATCTGTGACAGGTGTCCTTATGAGGAAAAGGGAGGAAACTGCAGGTGCTGAAATGGAGCAGAGAGCCAGGGGAAGACTGAGGCAGAGATTGGAGTTACGCTGCCACAAACCGGGGAACTCTGGGAGCCACCAAAAGCTGGAAGAGGAAAGGAAGGATTTTCCCTCAGAGCCTTCCCAGGGAACATGGCCCAGCCAATTCTTGATTTCACACTTCTTGCCTCCAGAATTGTGAGAGAATACATTTTTGTTGTTTTAAGGCACCACATTCATGGTAATTTGTTATATCAGTTTTAGAAAAATTAACACACCCCTTCTACCAAAAAAGGAAACTAAAATTTGTCAGAACCAATATGGAATCACCAGTGTTTAAAACAAAACAAAACAACCAACAAAAACCCTGACAGAGCCAGGGAAGGCCTTGAAGAGAGGGCTCTCATGCTTGCGTGTACGCCTGATAAGAAAACTGCTATAAAAGACCCTCCAAGGTGGGAGGATGGGCCGAGAGAGGGTAATTGGTGGAACCACATCTACAGTGCATCTTACAAGGGTACATGTGAAACTTACTAAATGTAGAATATAAATGTCTTAAAATAACAAAATAACAAAAGAAAAAGCCAGGAAGGCTATGTAAACCAGTGTGATGAAAATTTGTCAGGTGGTATATAAAACCAATGTATGGTGAAAAAAATAATAAATAAATAAATAAAAGACCCTCCAAGAACCACAACTTGTACTATGCTCTCACAATTTTAAAGAAAAAAACACTTTTGCAAGAACAATTGACCAGTAACTGCTTTCCCAAAATTAGACTGGCGATTGTTATTGTTCTTTGTAGCCAAGGATCTCAGACACAATTATATAAAACTTATTTTTCATTTAAAAACCTTTGTCTTCCTTTATCTCCTGAATACACATAGTTTATGTGTTTCCATTCCTGTGCCCTATGGCATAGTTTGGATGTTTGTCCCCTCCAAATCTCATGTTCAGATTTGATCCCCAGTGTTAGAGGTGAGTCCTAATGGGAGATGTTTGGGTCATGGGGGCACATCTCTCATAAATGTCTGGGTGCCCTCATAAATGCCTGGGTGGTAATGAGCAATGAGTCATTTAAAAGAGCATGGTACCTCCTGTCCCCTTGCTTCCTCTCTCACCATATGACGCACCTGTTCCCCCTTCACGTTCCACCATGATTATGAGCTTTCTGAGATCGTCTCCAGAAGCAGATGCTGGTGCCGTGCTTCTTGTACAGCCTGTAGAACCATCAGCCAGATAAACATTTTTTCTTTATGTGTTACCCAGCCTTGGGTATTCCTTTACAGCAAAGCAAAACGGACTAAGACAGCTCGTGCTGTAAACATACCTGAAAATGTGGAAGAGGCTTTGGGATAAGATAATGGGCAGGGGTTGGAAGAGTATGAAGGTGCAGAAGAAATACAGGAAGACAAGGGAAGGTTTGAAACTCCTTAGAAACTGGGTGAGTGGTTGTCAAAAAAAAATGCTGAGGGCGGCGCCTGTGGCTCAAAGGAGTAGGGCGCTGGCCCCATATGCTGGAGGTGGTGGGTTCAAACCCATCCCCAGCCAAAAACTGCAAAAAAAAAAAAAAAAGCTGATAGAAATCTGGATAGTAAAGTATAGACCAGGAATCAGATGGAAATGAGGAACTATTGGAAACTGGAACAAAGGTCACCCTTGTTCCACCTTAGCAAAGAACTTGGCTATGTTGTGCCCATGCCCTAGGACCTTGTGAACAGCTGAACTTAAGAGTAATGACCTGGGATACCTGGTAAAAGAAATTTCTAAGCAGCAAAGTGTTCCAGAAGTGCAACTGCTTCTAGCAGACTACGGCCAGAGATGGGAGCAAAGGAATGACTTAAAGTTGGAACTTAAAATTAAAAGGGAAGTACAGCATAAAATCTTGGAAAATTCATAGCCTGTCCGTATGGTAGAGAACAGAGTTTTCAGGCAAGGAATTCAAGCAGGCTGCATAGAGTAACAAAGAGTAGCGGGACTAAAAGGGAACCAGATGCTAACAATGAAGACAATGGGGGGAAAGTTCCCACAGGCGGTTCAGAAATCTTCCAAGCCACCCCTCCTATCCCAGTCTGAGAGGCACAAGAGGACAGATGGTTTCCAGGGGTGATTACCAAGGGAGCCAAAGCCCTGAGCTCCTCAGAATGTTGCTCCCCAAATCCTAGCTACTCTGGCTCCAGGTCTGGCACAAAGGGCCCCAGGTGCACCTCAGGCAGCTGCTTCAAATGGCACAAGCTATAAGCCTTGGCATCATCCACGCATGTTAACTCAGCAAGTTACAGTATGCATGAGAAAGGGCAGAGGCTTCACAGTTTCCACCTAGATTCCAAAGGTTGTACTGGGAAGCTGGGAGCCGAGGCAGCTCTGCCCCAACAGAGGAACTAGAGTGTCAAAGGGAAATGTGGGGTTGGAATCCCTGCACCAGTCTCCACATGGGCACTACCTAGTAAAACTATGGGAAGGGGACTGTCTGTGGCTCTCCAGACACCAGAATGGTGGGGCTACCGACCGTAATGTACACCCTGAGCCTGGGAAAGCTGCAGGCATTCACTCCAACTGTAATAGCAGCCGCATGGGCTGTGCCCAGCAAAGCCATTAGGAACGGGGCTGCCCAAGGCATCAGGGGCCCAGCCCTCATACCAGTGCACCCAGATGCCATACATAGAGTCAAGGGAGGTCATTTGGACCTTTAAGATTTAATGGCTTTCAGGGGGCCTAAAGAATGGTTCTTCTGTTTACAACACACCCAACAGGAATCTAGGGTCACTGAGACAAAGGGCAGCACAAAACTTGTGGCCTCCTGTAAACAAATGCCCTACATGTGAAAAAAAAGATTTAATGGCTTCCATGCTGGGTTTCAGACTTGTATGGGACCGGTTGCCCCTTATTTTTGGCCAATTTCTCCCTTTGGAATGGGAATGTTTACCCAATGTCTGTTCTACCACCCTGTCTTAGAAGTAAATAACTTGTTTTTGATCTTACAGGCTATTAGGTGGCAGGAACTTGCCTTAGGTCTCAGATAAAAAATATTCTGACTTTGAATATTTGAGCTGATGCTAGAAGGAGTTAAGAGTAAGACTTTGGGGAACTGTTGGAAAGGGAGAGGACAGAGCAAAATAATATATTTTGGATATTTATCCCCTCCAAATCTCATGTTGAAATTTGATCCCAATGTTGAAGGTGGGGCCTAGTGGGAAGTGTTTAGGTCATGGGGACAAACAACTCAGGAATAGCTTGGTGCCCTCAAAGTCAATTCTCCATTGTATTAGTTTACTGGAGAACATGGCACCCACCTGCTGGCACTTTCTTGCTTCCTCTCTTGCCATGTGATGTCTGCTCCTCTTCGCCTTCTGCCATGAGTGGAAGCTCCCTGAAGCCCTCACCAGAAGCAGACACTGGCACTTCTTTAATAATTTCAGTGATAATGCATAGTGTATGGAGGGTTTGTATATTGCCGCAATTCCTGAGTCTAACAGCTTTACGATCTAGCTCCACATCAAAGTTTTATAATTCTAGTACACAGAGTTTTAATGAAATACCATCCATCAGTTTGTTCCAGGTATGCACAAAATATCTGTTGAAATTCTTATCCTACCCACCTTTTTGCAATGGATATCTGTGGTTCAATTTGCCCAGCAAACCTCCCTTCTTACAAGAACATCTTTCCTCTTTTGAGGGGGAACTGTTTCCCCCTCAACTTCAACAGGCAGTTCTAATCCAGTCTGCCAAACACCATGCCTCAACCACAGTAGTAAGCACAAATCCAGGCAATCATAGCTCTTTCAAGATTTTATCAAATTGGAATTTTTTATTTATTTTATTTTTTTTTATAGACAGAATCTCACTCCATTGCCCTTGGCAGAGTGCCATGGCACTACAGCTCACAGCAACCTCCAGCTTTTGGGTTTAGGAGATTCTCTTGCCTTAGCCTCCCTAGTAGCTGGGACTACAGGTGCCTGCCACACGCCCAGCTATTTTGTTTTTGTTTTTGTTTTGTTTTGCAGTTTGGCCGGGGCTGGGTTTGAACCTGCCACCCTTCGTATATGGGGTTGGTGCCCTACTCACTGAGCCACAGGCGCCACCCTTATCAAATTGGAATTTGAGAAGAGTTCACTCCCTCTCTCAGTAAGAGGGTGAGAGCTGCCAAATTCCTAGGCTCACAGAACTGGAGTGTCAGAAAATGAAGCTAAGAACTGAGATGAGAGACAAAAGACATCTTGTTAGTGGCCAGGTGCTAGTGCCGTGTACATCCCTGCCCTGTCTCATTTTGGTTAGGTGAGCCAATAAATTCCTATTTTGCCCAGCCCTTTGCAACTCCAATCCTGGCATCCATCTATCATCTTCTTGAAAATTCACCTAGACCCTCTTATTCAAATTAAAACTCTCTGTCAAACCTCATTTCTCAGCCATTAACATAATGTCCTTTTCTAAATTATTGTTATAACAGTACTTGCCATCTTTTTTTTCAGTGGGAAAAATACGGTAGGTGCCAAAAATATATATGCACCTTTTAAGAAAGGAAAAACCTACCGGGCGTAGTGGCTCATGCCTGTAATCCTAGCACTTTAAGAGATGGAGGCAGGTGGATCATTTGAGCTTAGGAGTTCAAGACCAGCCTAAGCAAGAGAGAGACCCAGTCTCTAAAAGTAGCAGTGCCTTGTGGTGGGCACCTGTAGTTCCATCTACTCTGGAGGCTGAAGCAAGAGGATTACTTGAGCCCGCGTTTCAGGTTGTTGTGAGCTATGACAACACTGCACTCTACTGGGAGCAACATAGTGAGACTCTGTCTCAAAAAAAAGGAAAAACCTGTATTAAAATTGTAGTACTGCATTACGTTTCACTTCTGCAATTGCAAGAGATACAAGATACAATATACAAGATAGCAAACATTATTGGATAATATTGAGTATTACAATTTTAATACAGTTTTTTCCTTCCTTAAAATGTGCCAAACATTTTTTGCCACCCTCTGTATTGATTAAGCGTCTGCCATAAGCAAGGTTAATGAAGACAGAGTGATAACTAAGACTCCAGGTGAATACCATTAAAATACATGTCTTAGCAAAATTAATGTAAAACTATTGCGGATATTTGGATCATAGGTAGTCAAACTATGACCTAAATCTCATCTAATTCTCACCAAAGCCTGTTAGAAAGCTCAGATGGGGTCAGTAATTATTACAAGCTCTAGAGCTAATATATAGTGGAATCAAAACTTCAACCTAGGTTTTTGATATATCAGTTGTTTCAATTATCCTGTGTTGTTTAAACTGAGAAAATACATATGGATCTTTACGATTTTAAAGAATAACTCCCAATTCTCGCTTTCCATCAGATTCCAATTTTCTACAAAGTTGCAAGGCGATGGGTGGTTACAGAAATTTAATAGCTAAACATAAACATAATTAGGTCATTAAGCAACAGAGAAACGCGGCTTTCCAGCGGGGCGGGGAGGAGGAGCGCGCGGTGTTGAAGAGCTTCTCTCCGTGTGCGCAAGGCGCCTTGGGAGTTGTAGTCCGAGACCGAGTCCTGCCGCCAGCGGCGCTAACTCACTGGGACCCAATCAGCGGAGAATCAACTTGCTCTCCGCGCAGCGATTGGCTGGAAGTCCGCGGCCGCCCGCCCCGCGGTGCCGTCGCGCCGTCTGCAGTCAAGGCTTTGGCAGCCCGGCTGAGTGCGGCTGTCTAGTCTCTTCCTAGGGTCCGGTGTTAGAGATACAGCAGTGCTGAAATGGCAGAGCCGCAGCCTGCCTCCAGAGGCCTCACAGACGAGGCCGCCTTCAGTTGCTGCTCCGAAGCGGACCCCAGCACCAAGGTGGGCGCAGGAACTTATTCTCCCGCGTCAGGGCCTCGCGCAGGGCGGCTGTGGTCCTGGGAGGGACGCCGGGACTCAGCCCCATCCGGCCGCGCTGCAGGTTCACCGGTCTTGGGCGGACGGGAATGGGCTGGGAAGAGGGCCAGCGGTGTCCCATGGGGTGATCTGTGGGGGCCGTAAAGAATGGTAGTTTCAAAGACTGTGACTTTATTTGAATTAACATGTTTATTTCGAGACGCTAGCAGAAAGCCGAGCCATCCAGGATCGGGTTCTTTATCTGAGTGTGCGTGTTCCACAGGTCAATTTCCAAGGCTATTGAGAAAAGCAGTTTCAGAACTCCCAGTCATAGTTCAAAGGTCTCTGCCCACGCCTGCCCCGCACAGCCTAAATCACTTTCCGTTACCACCCTAACTCCGGGATTAACTCCTTCAAAGTAGTTTGCACGAAGTTTAACTGCGCCCAGAATTTCGTTTTTGCTTGCCTGTTGCTCAAGACCACATCTCTTCCCTCCCTGTGTGTGGTGGGCCCCAGGAGAGAAGATTACAGAATCTTGGAGATTAGACCTGAAAAGAATTAGAAATTCTTTCTCTCACCCTCTAGTTTTACAGTAGTGACCCAGTAGAGGAATGCCTTGTTGCATATGAAGACTTAAGTTTACCGAACATGTCTGTACTAAGTCAGTGTAACTCACTCAGGTGTGGTCCCTGTAGACACAAACATAGCAACCGCTGGGGGAGGTTATATCATCAGCCAAGTCATCTGTGTCAGTAAATGCTATTGTATTTATACACTTGACTGCATTATTTGTAAATTCCTTGAGGATTGAACAGTGCTTTTTGCAGACCTGGGAGAGGCAGATTGATGATTAAAGACTTTGATCCTTGCTTTCTCTTTGCCTTGTCAAAACCTTTGACTAGCACCTGGTACTTCGCTTAGGAAAAATATTAGTCACTGCAAAATTAAGAGGAAAGGAAAACAATTCCTACTTACACTCATCTCATTTGTATAGCCTTAATGTTAATACGTAGTTATTTCATGTAAGTTTAATCTTTCAATGTAAATTAATTTCTCAGATAACTTTGGATTTTATGTAATGGGCTATTTCAAACAAAGATTCTAGGGGGATCTTTATAAAGTACATTAAATATGTACCCATGCATCTTTTTTTAATTAAATCATAGCTGTGTACATTAATGCAATTATGGGGTACATGTGCTAGTTTTATATACAATTTGACATACTTTCATCAAACTGGTTAACATAGCCTTCACCGCATTTTCTTAGTTGTTGTGTTAAGATATTTATATTCTACCCTTAGTAGATTTAACATGTACCCTTGTAAAATGCACTATAGGTGTGGTCCCACCAATTACCCTCCCTATTTATGCATGCATCTTAATTTACATTCCATGTTACCTAAATTTCTCTTGATGATCTGGAGTGATCATTTTTTTGAGATCAGTAATTTTGGCAGTAAAAATACCATGTGGAGACATAAAAGGGATTACATAATAATAAATAGCTAGTAAACATTAAGTGTGCCAGGCCCTGCCTTGGTGTTTTAATTCTCACAATAACCATATGAAGAAGGCATAATTATTATCTCTATTTTACAAATAAGGACATTCAAACACAAAGGTGTTGAATGACTTGTTCAGGGAAGAACCCATACCCCCAACCTCCACCCTAATCCGCTTCTGGGATACTGACTTCAGCAGTAATTTTGGAAATTGCCAGGAAGGGAGGGGGAAAAAAACAATGAATTAAATTCAGTTTGATCACGTGACACATTTACATTAGATGTAAAGAACATGGTAGGTACTTCAAGGGGTAATGGTATAAACAAGATGAGGTCCTCTCCACTCACCAAACATATACCAGCTCTAACATATGATGGCCTCGGGATTAATATGCTCTTGAAATTATAAAGCATCCTGGGAGCACAGAGGAGGTAGAGGTTTTCAAAGATAGCATCAGTAGTGTAGTGTATACATAGGGTATTTGGAGCCTCAAGACCAACATTTGAATCGCTACTTCTGTCAATGGCTGCTTGGCTGAGTTTGTAAAAGGAGCATAAAGATATCTTAGAGAGCTGCTGTCAGGATAAAGTGAAATGAACTGTGCTATGTTCTCTAAACTCCAAGGAGTGGCACAATTCAAGGTTGTATTTCAGCTGTGGGGATCAGAGCATGCATCAAACAGAAGGTGGTACTGGGCCCATGCCTTGAAAGATGGGTGGGATTCCAGCAGACAGAGTACATGGGAGGGTTGAAGGGGTTGAGGAAACATTTTAGCAAAATGGCAGAAAGATGCAATGCAGGCCATGTCCTGGAGCAGGGGTGGGGAACCTTGGAGCCTTAAGTCTACTTGTGGCCTTCTAGGTCCCAGAGTGTGGCCTTTTCACTGAATCCAAGTTTTACAGAACAAATCTAGATCTAGAAGGCCACAGGTTCCCCACCCCTATTGGGTTAAATATTTTTAGTTGAAGTTCAGATTATCAAAACAGCAGTGGAGATGGCTAACATAGTAGGTTGAGGCTAGATCTTGGAGAGAGCTTTGAATGGCACATCTAAGGAAGTTAGTTTTTTTTTTTCTTTTTTTTTTTTTTGAGACGGAGCCTCAAGCTGTCGCCCTGAGTAGAGTGCTGTGGCATCACAGCTCACAACAACCTCAAACTCCTGGGCTTAAGCAATTCTCTTGCCTCAGCCTCCCAGTAGCTGGGGCTACAGGCACCCACCACAGCACCCAGCTATTTTTTTTTTGCTTTTGGTTGTAGTTGTCATTGTTGTTTGGCAGGCCCGGGCTGGATTCAAACCTGCCAGCTCTGGTGTATGTGGCTGGTGCCTTAGCTGCTTGAGCTACAGGCGCGGAGCCAGGAAGTTCGATTTTTAAATAGGTAGTGAAAAATGATTCAAGATTTTGAAACATTCTCTAAGGTAGATTGGAGGGCTCCAATTCTGACGGTGATGAGACCACTTAAAAAACTCTTCTAGAGGGTGAGATAAACAATGAGGATCTCATTTGAAAAGGAGAGAACAACAGTAGCAGAAAGTATAACTTGTTTATTGATTATTTACATCTTCCTTATAAAGGAAGACCAAAGAATGTACAGCTATACCACATCTTGGCAATAGTACTTGGCTTACTTTCTTCAAAGGCCAAATTATCCTTCTAAGTCAGTGGTTCTCAACCTTCCTAATGCCGTGGCCCTTTAATACAGTTCCTGTGGGTCATGACCCACAGGTTGAGAACCGCTGTTCTAAGTAGTAATCTGAAGATCATTCCTTTTACTGTCTTTGTTAGTGTTCTTTGGCATGGTAAAAAATGTCGTTAGTGTTGCCATCATTTCTACAGTACCAAGATCTGCTTTCACATCATTCTATTTATGTGTATAGAAAGGTAGTTTTTTGTGTTTTTGTTTTGTTTTTTGGTACAGGGCCCCCATCCCCTCTGGGTTGGTAAGATATGGGAGTCACGGAAAACTTTCAATGTTGGTAACACTTGAGCTGAGTTTTAGCAAATACAAAGGAAGGACCTGAAAGAGTTAGATGCAGGAGTAGGAGAAGTAGGGAATGAAAAAGAGGAAGGAAGAAAGACAATGGCCAGAGGGGTGACTGACTATCCTAGGCTGTTCTCTAGAAAGAATCATAGTATTATAAAATAAAGGCACAGTGACATCAGAGAACTGAGTCAGATAATATAATGAGAGTGATGTTATTGGCAATGGGAGTAGAAAGGAGGTTGCATAAAACAATAATTGGGCTACTCAAAGAAGGTATGAGAATTCCATTATGTTCATTTGTTTTTCTCATCCTGTAAAGATTTCTATTTGGTAAGTGTATTTTGTAATATTTATGTTATACCAGTATATGTATATAATTAACATGTTATACCAGTATATGTATATAATTAACATGTATATAATTGAAATACTATGTGTATATTTATTTGAGGTACATTTTTTTTTTTAGTGCTAAGGGTATAAAATAGAAAATGTTTAAAATGGTTGGGATGTGGTGGCTCACGACTGTAATCCCTGCACTCTGAGGAGACCAAGGTGGGCTGATCACCTTAGTTCACGAGTTCGAGACCAGCCTGAGCTAGAGCAACACTCCATCTCTAAAAATAGCCAGGCATTGTGGCAGTCGCCTGTAGTCCCAGCTACTCAGGAGGCTGAGGCAAGAGAATCACTTGAACCCAAGAGTTTGGGGTTGCTGTGAGCTGTGACACCAGGGCACTCTACCGAGGGCGACAAACTGAGACTTTGTCTCAAAAAAAAAAAAAAATGTCTGAAATGATCATATTGGGTGGCAGTAATAAAATATGATGTTAGAAAAGTATATGGCAATCATATCTGTCTGCTTGCTTTTGGGACTTTTTCCCAATTTGTCACAGTCTGACATAGATTGAGGGAAGCAGCACTAGCAGGAAAGGAAAAAAAATGTGTGCCCTCATATTATACATCAACCATGTACTCCATTTGTCACACAGTAAAATGATCTTGTTCCTCTCAGGATATACTGAAGTACTTGAAAAGATTTTGTTGTTGTTGTTGCCCTAAGTAGAGTGCCATGGTATTATCACAGCTTACAACAGCCTTGCCTCAGCCTCCAAAGTAGCTGGGACTACTGGCATGCACCACAATACCCAGCTAATTGTTATAGTATTAGTAGAGAGGGGGTCTCGCTCTTGCTCAGCCTGGTCTCAAACTCCTGAGCTCAAGCGATCTTCCCCCCCTCGGCCTCCCAAAGTGCTAAGATTACAGGTGTTAGTCACCTCACCAAGCGGAAAAGATCATTTTTAAATGTTAGGAAATAAAACTGTGCTTGCTTCGGCATCACATACCACATATACTCAAGTATAAGCCGAGTTTTTTCGGCACAAAATTTGTGCCGAGTTCGGGTTTTTCAGCACAAATTTTGTGCCAAAAAAACTCGGCTTATACTCGAGTATATATGGTATATATAAAGAAAACCATCCATTCTTGTTTTGTGGGAGGGATAGATAACAAACCCTTTCCCCTTTTATGAGAATTTGACTTTGGTTAACTCTCTGATTCTGTTTCCCAGGAAACAATGAAAACAATGAAAAGTGGTGTTTTGTAATTAGGCGATTTTGCTTATGGTAAAAATAACTCAATTGGCATATTGCATCTAGAGAGAAAGAATTATAAATACCTGATGGGAAGCCATCACTGTCCCTTGTGGAGATTCTGGAAGCTGTGCTTATGGAGTTACTTCTAAAGATACAGGCTGTTTCCTGTAATCCTAACACTCTGGGAGGCCGAGGTGGGAGGATCAGTTGAGCTTAGGAGTTGAAGACCAGCCTGAGCAAGAGCAAGACACTGTCTCTACTAGTAATAGAAAAACTAGCCAGCATTGTGGCTGGCGCCTGTAGTCCCAGCTACTGGGGATACCAAGGCAACAGGATTGCTCAAACCCAAGGGTTTGAGGTTGCTGTGAGCTATGACACCACAGCACTGTTACCAAAGACAACAGACTAAGACCCTAAAAAAAAAATTAAAGCTAATATTACCTTAATGGTACTGATTTCTCCCTAATTTTGGTAACAAGGCAAGGGTGTCTGCTTTTATTACTCTTACCTGACATAGTGTTCGAAGTTCTAGCCAGTGCAATAAGATAAGAAAAGGAATAAAAGGCATATAGATGGAAGGGAAGAAATCAAACTGACCCTATTTTCAGAAGACATGATTGTCTACATAGGAAATCCTAAGAAAGCTGCAAATCATTGCTAGAATTAATAAGTGAGTTCAGCAAAATTATAGGATACAAAATAAACTACAGAAATCAATTGTGTTTCTTTATAGTAGCAAAGAACACATAGGCACCAAAATTAAAAATACATTGCCATTTACAATTACTCAACAAAATGAAATATTAGATATATATCTAATAAACATTTACAGGACATGTATGCTGAAAACTGTGCAGTGAAAATGAAAGAAATCAAAGGTCAAAGTAAATGAGACATAGCGTATTGATTGGACAGCATAGTAAGGATGTCATGTCTCCCTAAACTGATGTATATTTTTAACATAATCCCTATCAAAATTTTTTAGATATAGGTAAGATAATTTAAGGTTTATATGGAAGATAAAGAATCTAGAAAACAATTTTAAAAAAGAATAAAATGGGAAAATCCTTCTACCTGATTTTAAGACATTTTATAGCTGCAGTGATCACTGCTCTGTGGTTTTGGCAGAATAATAGACACTTAAATCAGTTGAACAGAATAGAGAACCCAGAAATAGACCCACACTAATAATACATGTAACAGATTTTTGTCAAAGGTGCAGAGGCAGTTATGTGGAGAATATGTGAACAAAATGTCTCTGAAAAGAAATTTGGAGGAAAGATTTTATTCCAGTGAACAGTTTGCAAACTGAGGAGATTTAGCTTTCCATGTAAAAGGGTTGTGAATTTCAGAGAACAAAAGTTTGGGTTTATATTAAGAGTTTCCACCCAGGTCTGTTTATGCAAACGAAGAGTCAATCTTGCTTAGTTCTGATTGGTCAATGTAGCTGAGTGCTCTTTGGTTGATACAGCTGATCCCTGTTTGGTTGATACAGGTGAGTTCTGGTTGGTTGGTTCAAGCAATGTAATCCAGGAAGAGGAAACTGTGAAAGTCCCAAAATTAAACAGAAGTGAGATTTTGGGAATGCAACTTCTAGTTAGCAAATGGCTGGTTAGCTGTATTTGAAGATACACCTAATTTGTCGCTCAAGATCCATATTGAAGAACTGACTCTTTTAGGTTCACAGAAAGATAGTCTTTTCAACAAATGGAGCTGGAGCAATTGGACATCTGTAGGTTGAATTGGACATCCACAGTTTTGCCCAAGTCTCATACCTTATAGGAAAAAAATCATTTAGAGGTTCTTAAAGCATCCTTTCCTGTCCCCTTCTTACAGTTCTTTAGTATTGTATTATAAGAAGTTATGACATACATCTGTGATTACACCTTTAAAATTTTCTCACAGTGTTTTGAGTTCATTAAATTTGGAGAATGAAGCCCTCCTCCCGAAAAAAGCCCTGATTATTTCTGTTATTATACCTTTTAATAAGTCAAGGGAGCAAATCCTTGTCACCCAATAGCCAAAGATAAGAGCCAAAGATAGCTTAGGCATAAAAGACACCTTTTATTTTTCCAAATTTAGAACATGATAAGGAAATGACAGAGTTAAGAATTGTCAGATGAAACAAGATAAGAATATAAGTCTTACTTTTTTAAACACAAGATTTATTTTAAACAATATTTTAGAAATAGCAAGAAACAACTATAATTTTTAGGAACTTTATAAAACAGCAACTTTTTCTTAAGATCATGTAGGTGTTTACCAGAAGTACAGGTTGTCAACAGAGTATTACTTGATCACTTTT
Source organism: Loris lydekkerianus (assembly GCA_963574355.1). Lineage (NCBI taxonomy): Eukaryota > Metazoa > Chordata > Mammalia > Primates > Lorisidae > Loris > Loris lydekkerianus. Next base: position 9,238 of record CAUYPK010012046.1, on the reverse strand, counting down.
AAAAACCAGGCCCTACTTGTTTTTCTTAAATCCATTTAATAATTTGCAGTAAAGGATTTATGAGTTTCTATTTTATAAATAAATCCACTAATATTGATTATTTAATTTTGTCATGTGTAGGTTTTTTAAAGTTAATTTTAATATTTTTTATTTATTCTTTTATATTTGTGTTTTTAGACATAAGTAGTTGTTAATAGATAATAAAAGTAAAGCCATTAACATTACTTTTAAGATATAATTAACCTTAATATTAAGTTGCGTATATATATATTTTCTGCTGTATAAGTTTTATATATATGTTAATTTTCCTATGCTATTTAATATACTGCTAAACAGCATTTTAACTGTCTTCATAATACTTTGTTCTTTTGTTGTTAAAGACAGTTTAGCAAGGTGGCTGAAGATAACTTTAGAACCAGATTACTTGGGCTGGAATGTTTTCTCTGCCACTTATTCTCTCAGCAGTAAAATGGAGATGACAACAACATCACATATACCTCATAGGGTTATTTCAAAAATCACATGAGTTAGTTTCTTTAAATTACTCAAAACAATATCTGACACATAGTAGCTGTGTTCTTATTTAGTGCATGTCTTTGTACCTAAATCTCTGTCAGAGATTCTAATTATTTCCTTAGGTAGATTTTTAGAAGGAGAACATCTTGGTCAAAGAGTAGGAATTCTTAAAGGCTCTTGAGATCCAAATTGCTTTCCAGAAAGATTGTAGGATAGGGACAGTGATAGAAGATGGATAGGGACAGGCAAGGTTGTTAACTTTTGGTAAGTATTTAACGTGGCATCTGTAGCAAAACCATTCTGTGTCTAAGGTAAATGGATTTGAGTATGGCTTTTATGGACTGAAGAGGAGCAATGATAAAGTCACTAATAGTTTAGCAAGACTACTGTTGGTATTAGATGGTAAGAGGTCAAATATGAATGGGGTCACTACAGAACAGATTTTAAAAGATAGTTTTAGATTTTATACTTTTTTTTTCTTAACTAAAGAGACCAGTGTGGATGCAACTTGGTTAGAAGTGTATTACATCTGCAGTCCCTAACCCTGGGCTGGCGGCAGAGCATGAGACGAATGGCAGGAAGAAGCTCCATCTGTCTGTACGCCTGCTCCCCATCATTCACATCCCTGCCTGGGTTCGGCCCCCTGTCAGAAAGCAGTGGCATTAGATTCCCATAGCAGTGGAAACCTACTTGCTGTAAACTGTGTGCAAGGGATCTGGTTTGTGTGCTCCTTATGGTAATCTAATGCCTATGATCCGAGGTGGAGCTGAAGTGCTGAAGCTAGTGCTGGGGAGCGGCTGCAAATACAGATTATCAGTAGCAGAGAGGTTTGACTGCACAGGAACCATAACAAAGCAATTTCTTGCAGACTTATATCAAAACCATCCACACCCCGTCCCCCCAGTCCCTGGAAAAATTGTCTTCCACAAAACTAGTCCCTGGTATCAAAAAGGTTAGGGACTGGTAGGTATGTTATCTCATAATTCTGTAGGTTAGAGGTCCCATGCTCTAAAAATCAAGGTATGACAGGGCTGCCTTCCTCACTGGAAGCTCTGGAGAAGAATCTGCTTAGTTACCTAGTTAGTTACCTAGTTGGAGTCAATGTAATCACACAAGACCATAATGAACAATAGAACTCTTTTTTTGTTTCTAATGCTCAAATATCTCCTGCTGTCAACTTATAAGACCTAGGTCAGGGAGTTCCTGAGGATTCCAGCCTTTATGTACATACCACTTGCACATGTAAGTCTGTACCTGTGAGCACTCCCCAGAATACAGATTATCTTCATCCTAGCAGCAGAAAGCCTCCATTCAAAACTGAGGATGAGGGCATTAATTTATTTGACATTTATTGAACACCACTTTTACGCCCACCACTGTGCTGCTCACTAGAGGCACTGTTAGCTCTCAAAGGTGGCAGCAATAGGGGAGTGCAGGAGCCCTGAAAGAGGCAGCAGGGGATGTCGCCTAAACCCGAACTTAGGCTGGAATCCAGTCCGGGCCTGCCAAACAATGACAACTACAACCAAAAAATAGCCAGGCATTGTGGCAGGCACCTATAGTCCCAACTACTCGGGAGGCTGCTTGGCATTCAGTTCTTTTCGATTGTAGACTGCGGTTTTAGGTTCTTGCTTACTGTCAGTTAGGAGGAGTGTGGGCCTCAGCCTTTAATTCCTTGCCTATGTTCCCTTACATCTCAGAACCAGGGCGGGTAGGTTGACTCCTCTCACACTTGGAATCTCTCCGACTTCCCTGGCTACCACACCTCTCTTCTGCCTTTTTGCCACATCTCTCTGTCTCTTCTGCTTTTATGGTCTTGTGTAATTACATTGACTCCACCATAGATAATCCAGGTTGATCTCACTATTTTAAGGTGAGCTGATAAGCAACCTTAATTCCACCTTGAAGTCCCTCACAGTATTGATAGCACTAGAATTTAGTCCTTGCCTGCAACTCCCTCTAGATACTGCCGTGCACTGGCTGAGCACCACGGCTGGTGCAGGGAGGACAGCTTTCCCCCATGAGGCCTGCTAGCTACAGCTTGTGTAATTGCCTATGGTCCAACATGAAAGATCACACATAGGATTTTGTCCTGAACTGACCTCCTCAAGCAAACTGTGTGACTGGTAGAAAAACAGCAGTCGCTCACACTGCCTAGGAGATAGAGATGTTTGTTATTGTTGTGTTGTTCACAGCATCTTTTAATCTGCTGGAATAGGAAGTGGAAGTAGGCTTGGTGTTGGCTAATTTTTTAAAAAATTTTTGATCTCACTTCATTGCAGTCACAGAGTGACTCTGTAGGTGTATTTGAGATTATATTCAATAGGAGAAAATCAAGGCTTATTGTGTCAGGCCAGCGCCTGGACATCAAGAGGGGCTTTTTTCTTTCTCAGTTGCTTACGAAAACTGAGACTTTTAGGAATGTGGCATCTGACTTAGAAAAGCAACCTAAATATTCTAGAAACATGTAATTTTCCTTATGTGTGATTATAAGCTATGAATAAAGAATGTATGTTCAGGCCCGGTGCCTGTAGCTCAGCAGCTAGGGTGCCAGCCACATACACTGGAGCTGGCAGGCTCGAATCCAGCCCGGGCCTGCCAAACAATGACAACTACAACCAAAAAATAGCCAGGCATTGTGGCAGGCACCTGTAGTCCCAGCTACTCGGGAGGCTGAGGCAAGAGGATTGCTTAAGCTCAAGAGTTTGAGGTTGCTGTGAGCCATGGTGTTACAGCACTCTACTGGGGACAACATAGTGAGACTCTGTCTAAAATAAAAAATTTATGTTCATTAAGATCAGTTTTAATAAGATAAAGTAGTTTTTAGGCTAGTTTTGTTTTAAATAAGAATTTTGGTGCTTAAAAAATAGATTCATAGACTCATGGTCAGGAAGGTTACCTATAGCAAAAGGAGACTGAAACTTAGAAGCGTTGGATAATTAATTTAATTACTCAGTGTCATTTTCTATCTTAACTCCAGAAATTTATATACTATATTCTGCCTTGTTCTCAGTCAAGCCTTCTGTTCCCTGATACATAAATTGAAACATTTCACAAAGGTATTAGCACCAGCTACTTTTTATCCTTTTTGGTATTTAGGGGTCTAGGCTCTTGTAAGCAACTTCTTGTTAATTTACATGGTTACCAGTACATAGTTCTGGAAGAGCATTTATGCATTCATTCAGCAAATATTATAGTGATCAGTCAAATTCATTATTTGTAACATCAGTGTCTTAGTTGAGGTTGCCAAAAAGCAGACTGGAGACAAGGGTGTGGTAGTAAATAGCTTCTTTGGGAGGTGGTCACCAGAGATCTGAGGAGTGGAGAAGGAAGGTCCATAGTAGATGTGTGTATGTTGGCTGGGCACAGTGGCTCATGGCTGAACTTAGTACTCTGGGAGACCAAGATGGGCAGATCACCTGAGCTCAGGAATTCAAGACTACACTGTCTCTACTAAAAATAGAAAATTTAGGGCGGCTCCTGTGGCTCAGTGAGTAGGATGCTGGCCCCATATACCGAGGGTGGCAGGTTCAAACCCGGCCCCAGCCAAATTGTAACAAAAAAATAGCCAGGTATTGTGGCAAGCGCCTGTAATCCCAGCTACTTGGGAGGCTGAGGCAAGAGAATCGTCTAAGCCCAAGAGCTGGAGATTGCTGTGAGCTGTGACGCTACAGCACTCTACCAAGGGTGACAAGGTGAGACTCTGTCTCTAAAAAAATTTAGCTGGGTGTTGTTGTGGGCACCTGTAGTCCCAGCCACTTGGGAAACTGAGGCATGAGAATCACTTGAGCCCAAGAGTTTAAGAGTTTGAGCTATGATGACACCACAGCACTCAACCCCAGACAGTGAGACTCTGTCTTAAAAAAAAAAAAAAAAAAAAGTAGATGTATACAAGTAGATTACCACTCTGGGCATTAGGGCTCAATTCCTGTTAGGAGCCTCTGAGGGACTTTGTGGAACATGCCTCAGAATTGCCCCACTAAGGGACAAGGATGCCCAGTGTTTTATCTACCATTTGTTGGAAGTCATTCCTAGAATATAAACTCCTTAGCACTTTAGAGCAGCCCCACATTGGGGACTGCATCCCCAAAACACCACTGGGCAGAGAGTCATAGGAAGTTGTAAGTGACAGATATAGGAATTATTTCTAGATGTTGTCCATGGGAGGGTGAGAGGGCAAAGTTGTTTTCTTTTCTTTTTTAACACTGTGTTACAATGGTGGACTATTTTTGTATTTTGTTTCATGAAGCACAATTAATGTTGGTAAAAAGTGGTAAAAAATTAAAGATGTTTAACATCTACTGTTTTGTCCTTAGGATTTTCTATTACAGCAAACCATGCTACGGATTAAGGATCCTAAGAAGTCACTGGATTTTTATACTAGAGTTCTTGGAATGACGTAAGTAAAATATTTATTGGCCCCTTAATGTTTAAATACATAGCTTTGCAAATGTGGGAATGTTTTCAAACTCATTTGGGGTGGTGTCTGTAGCTCAGTGGGTAGGCTAGCTAAAACAACAATGACAACTGCAACAACAACAACAAAAAGTAGCTGGGCGTTGGGGTGCGGGCCTGTAGTCCCAGCTACTTGGGAGCCTGGGGTAAGAAAATCGCTTAAGCCCAGGAGTTTGAGGTTGCTGTGAGCTGTGATGCACAGCACTCTACCCAGAACGACAGTTTGAGACTTGGTCTCAAAAAAAAAAAGAAAGAAAGAAAGAAAAAAAATTTTAAGTTTGTTTCAGAAGTAACAAAATTGGCCAGGAGTCTGTTACTAGGCGTGACTGGACAGCACTCCTGTTAAATTCCTTTTCTTCTCTATCCCAGCCAGGCTCAATGTGCAACAAAAGACACAAATAGTTGCATTTTCTCCAATCCCCTTTCTCTTTGAGAGATGTCAGGTAAATCTTTAATATAGTCAGACCCCTTTTAATCTTCTTACCACTTTTAGCCTCTTGTTTAATTCAGAAAAGATAGAAGGACTTACAATTCACCATCTGTTCCATTTTTATAGGCTGCATTTTCTTTTGCTGAACAGGTGATATCCACTGATCTTAACAAGCCTGGAAGCTTGTTTTTTCTTCAGCTTTGTGGAGGTATAATTGACAAATTGTTTTGTTGATTTGTTAAGCTTTTTGTTGGTTTTTGATCCTATAGATACATAAAGAATAAAATAATACTCTTTAAATTTACTGCCTAGATAATCTCCTTTGACATTGAGAGAAAAATTTAAGAACTCAATAATTATATTATTAAACTGAGTGGCATATATATCTGAAAGAACAACAAGATAATTTATTATATTTTTCACCAAAAATCAATAAAATTCTCAAGATTACTGTTTCTAGGCCAGGTGATGGATCATGCTTATAATCCCAGCACTCTAGGTGGCTGAGATGGGAGGATCACTTGAGCTCAGATGTTTGAAACCCCATCTCTACTAAAAATGGAAAAATTAACCAGGCTTTGTGGTGGGTGCCTGTAGTTCTAGCTACTTGGGATGCTGAGGCAAGAAGATGGCTTGAGCTCAGAAGTTTAGGATTGCTGTGAGCGAGGCTGATACTGCGGGACTGTAGCCCTGGGCAGAGACTCTTGTCTCAAAAAAAAAAAAAAAAAATTATATTTGCTATTTATAAACAAGTACCATAATTTCAGCTAAATTTCATTATATTTGGAGAATTGATGAATTATCAAATTTGCTTTTTTATTTTTGTTTTTCAGATATTTATAGATGAGTACTTTTTTTTTTTTTTAAGTAACTTTATTTCAGTTTAATGCGAGGGTACAAACAACCAGGTCAAAATATTTGATTATGTTAGGTAGAATCCTTCTTATAGATGAGCACATTTTGTAAGCTGTTGTTTTTTTTGTTGTTGTTGTTGTTGTTTTGCTGATTTTTTTCTCACAAAAATAGCATAATTTCGTATAGTTCTTATTCTTAGTAAAACTTGGATACTAAGTTATGTTGATTTCAGTATGAATCAGTCTTTTCTGGTTTGTTTTGTTTTTGAGACATAGTCTTGTACTGTCACCCAGGCTAGAGTGTAACAACTGGGCCACAGCTCGCGTTGGTCTTTTAAACCCCTGAGCTCAAGCAATCCTCCCACTTCAGCTTCCCCAGGAGATGGGACTACAGGCACACACCACCACATCCAGCTAGGAGTTTTTATTTTTTGCAGAAATCAGGTATCATTTTGTTGCCCAGGCTATTATTGAACTCATAGCATCAAGTAATACTCCTGCCAAATTGCTGGGATTATAGATGTCAGCTACCATGTCTTGCCATCCTGTTGTTAATGATTCAGGCTTGGGTTTTTGTTTTTGTTTCTTTTGTAATTTTAGGCTACTCCAAAAATTAGATTTTCCTACTATGAAATTTTCACTCTATTTCTTGGCTTATGAGGATAAAAATGACATCCCCAAAGATAGAGATGAAAAAATGGCATGGGTGTTCTCCAGAAAAGCTACACTTGAGCTGACACAGTGAGTATAAATATCTTTCTTTTTATATATTCTAGAATTTTTTAAAAGATGATTTTAGGGCAGCACCTGTAGCTCAGTGAGTAGGGTGCCGGCCCCATGTACTGAGGGTGGCAGGTTCAAACCCGGCCCCTGCCAAACTGCAACAACAATAAAAAAAAAAATAGCTGGGCGTTGTGGCAGACGCCTGTAGTCCCAGCTACTCGGGAGGCTGAGGCAAGAGAATCGCCTAAGCCCAGAAATTGGAGGTTGCTGTGAGCCTTGTGATGCCATGGCACTCTACCTAGGGTGATAAAGTGAGACTCTTAAAAAAAAAAAAAAGATTTTAAAAAATATTTTATTTACTTACCACTTAAATTCAAACCAGGTGTACCTGATCACTTCAAATTTGTAACAATATACACTAGGACCTCTGTATGTTAACTACCCTAGGGACTGTAAGAAACTGGTCAACACACAGTGGTGGTCAACATAAGGAACTCAGCTCATAGCACTGATACATGTGGTACATGTCCAGTCTATGAAAATAAGGTAAGTTTATGAAGGTGGTCTATGTAGGGAGGTAAAAGCTCCCCAGGCTTTCCTGTATCTGAGTGTTTTTAACTTGGATCTTTTGGTCTTTGTATTGTTCTTGTCGCATAGGCAGGGCAAGTGAGATCATTTGTTTTAGATACAGGATATAATGCCCTGAAATGGTAAGATATTTGCCAAACTGTAGTTAACTAATATTTAGGTTCTATAATTAAAGTTTTCCAGCATCCAAAATTTTGTCCTTTTAAGAATTTGCTGCATTTTTGATCCAGAAATGGTTATAGCATATGTTCCTTTAAAAAGTTGTCTAACTATTTTACAATAATTAATACTCAAAATTTAAAGTATTTTTATAATTTGGCATTTAAAAATGTAGAAATTTTCTTATGTTGTTTCTCTGCACTCTTTAACAACTACCAAAAGAACGTTTTGTTTTACGGTATATGATGTAGTATGCTTCTCGATTTAAAACAAAGCTTTTGGAATCAAACAGACCTAGATATGAGTTTTGGCTCTGACACTAGGTCTGTGACCATGAACGAATTTTATCACCTCCCATAAGTGGCAGTCTCATCTATAAAATGAAGACATTTAAATCTAGGCCTAGGGAACTTTTTGAGGGCTTAATGAAATAAGAAGTACTTAGTGCAATTGGTGATAGTTGCTGTTATTATCATTATTGTTCTTACACAGATGCCTAGTTTTACTGTCTCCTTAGTCTACTTAAAACCTTTTGCCCATTCCCCCTTTGTACAGTTGAAAATATTTGTAGTAACAGGGCTTAGGCTAAGTATGAAAGTGGCATATTCACATGGTAAGATTTCAAAGGCAGGTTGTTGCAACTTTCTTTTCAGAATATCTGTTCTACAGGACATCGTAGTTATGTTTTCCCTCCTTTTGTAGCAATTGGGGCACTGAAGATGATGAGGCCCAGAGTTACCACAATGGCAATTCAGACCCTCGAGGATTTGGTATGTTTGTCCATTTGTATGTAATATATACGAATTTGTGTGATTTTGTACTGTGTATGTAATTATGGTTATAATAAACCTAAAACATTAATGGCCTAATTATTAAATGTATCTATTTATTAGAGGTATGGTTATTTTTATTTTCTATAAATAATACTATTTAGGAATTGTTTTATTTCAGAGTCTCAGTCTAAACATTACATTTGCTCTTTCACAGTGATTTTACTTTAACTTTCAGTAATATATTTTCAGTATTCATTTGAATTTTAAAACAAAAGCTATAGTTAATAGTAATCCCAATTTCTTTCTTTTTTATTGTTAAATCATAGCTGTGTGTGTTAGTGCAATCAAGAGATACAATGTGCTGGTTTTTATATACAATCTGAAATATTCTCATCAAACTGTTCAACGTAGCCTTCATGGCATTTTCTTAGTTACCGTATGTAGGCATTTGTATTCTGCCTTTAGTAAGTTTCGCCTGTACCCATTCTAAGATGCACCGTAGGTGTGACCCCACCCATTACCCTCCCTCTTCTCTAACCTCCCCCCTCCCTTCCCCTTTTTTGGCCCTTTCCTCATAGTCTTGTGCTATAGTTGGGTTATAGCCTTCATGTGAAACTATAATTTAGCTTCATAGTAGAGCTGAGTACATTGGATACTTTTTCTTCCATTCCTGAGATACTTTGCTAAGGAGAATATGTTCCAGCTCCATCCATGTAAACATGAAAGAGGTAAAGTCTCCA